>PVIJ01006285.1:0-93804 GCA_004024925.1 Scalopus aquaticus | reverse complement strand
TGTCCAAAAATAGATGATTGGATCAAGAAGATGTGGTACATATACACAATGGAATACTATTCAGCATGGAAAGAAGATAAACACATGCAATTTGCAGCGACATGGATGGAATTAGAGGGGATCATACTCAGTGAAATAAGCCAGAAAGAAAGAGAAAAATATCGAATGGTTTCACTTGTAACAGGACTATAGGGAGGCCAGGTGGGAGAGAGACAATCAGTGGGGGGCGGGGAGGAGGGAGCCGGAGGGAGGGAAGGAAAAGGGCACAAAATGGAATAGAGAAGAACACAAGGGACCATGGAGATGGATCACGGGTGAATTGGTGGTGGGCTACCCAAGGGGAATACAAAATGTAAAAGACATAAATAACAATAAAAATATATATTAAAAAAATATATTATTTTGCTTTTGCTTTTTCCCAACTATTTAAAAATGTGAAACTTACTCTTACCTTGCTGACCACACAAAAACAGGCAGTGGACCAGATCTGGTCTGCAAGTTCTGGTCTTTCTACCCCTGGGTACAAATGATGGAATAAGAAACATCTGGCTTTAGTCCTGACTCCCCTAATTATTATTTGTAGAACTTTGATTAAGCCACTGGCTTCTGTCTTCAAACGATGGTAACAAACTTTTTCCTACCCACCTGGAAGATTATTATGAGGAAAAGATAATATCAATTTTCAATATTTCATATATGGTAATGGCATTGATACTTTAATGTATTTAGCTCTGTCTTACTCTTCAGAAATACCTGCTAACAGTAAGGCCGGGGTGTTAATCCACTGTTGGTGAGTAACGGAGCCAGGACAGGCTGGAAACAAACATATGATCCCCTTTCATCACTCACATCATCAGATCTTCAGATGCATCAGAGATGACGTCAAGAAGATGAAGAACACACGAAACTCTGGGCAGATGGAGGACTTTCTGATTAAACAGGAACTCTGGGCAAATATTCACTGCCTCTGGTCCCATTTGACTCTGAACTACTGCTGAACCAAGAATTTCTTCTCTTTGGAAATGTTCTGGATTAGGACTGGCCTGCTGTCGGAAGGCTCTAGTGTAGCTCAGTTTCCTAGATCATCATTCCAAACAAATACTCATCACTGACTGAAGCTCCTTTGGCCAGTTTGAGCCCATTTCTATGGTGCCAACAGCTGACACAGCCGTAAATATTACTCTGCATGCAGACCTATCTTCACACTCATCACCGTAAGGAATTGGAACATTGCCACTGTGTTCTGTGGGGGTTGGACTCAAGCTGACAGCTCCAGATTTTCAGGTCTGGCAGAAGTAAAGCCAAAGAAAGCACCAAGAAATAAAATATCATTTTGCTCACACTGCAAAGGACTACAGACCTTCTTAGAACTGAGTTATATAGACCCTTGAGGAGCTGGGAGCAAATCCCTCCAAATTACTGTTATAACCCATCAGTCATAAGTCATTAGAAAGTAGGAATTTTTATTCCAAACAAATTATTCCAATTCTCTTTCATCCCTAAAACTGTGATTTTTTTTTAATATATATAAAAAGTTGCCACTAGACTTATTCTCAGTTCCTGACTCTCATACTCAGGTTCAAAGGGATCTGAGAATCCAAAGCCTTAGCCAATTTGTGGCTGCTACAATATTAGAGTCTTATCCTTCCTGTTGTCTCCCTCCCATAGCCACATCCACTGTGGCACATCACAACTTGCCTTCAGAAGACCAGAACAAAGTCATGGATATTGAATATCTGTTAGTAGCTTGACACTCTTCTCCTAAAAGATGTTCACATACAGCATGAGTAGGCCAACAGGGTCCCTCTTGGAAGCAGGGCAGCTTAATGGAAAGGGCATGAGCTCAATGCCAAGCTGTCTCTTGTTATGTGAACTGAGGCTCTTAAATTCTCTGAGCCTCAATTCTTCATCTGTAAAATGGGAACAAGACCATTACCTTTGAGTACTTTAGAGTGCTTTTTAAAATTTAAGAGGACCTGTGCTCAAAAAATAGCTATTTTTATTCCTGAGCAGCTTGGCCATTTTCTCCAGCTCTGTCTCCAACCACACTTACTCTAATGACTCCACAAATGCCTATGTACAGGGATATACCTATGCCACAGAAGCACGAGATGGTGAGTGAGGAGACAAGGAGGAAGCTATAAGGAAACATAAACCCTGGGCTTTAGAAGAGCAAGTGGCCGGAGCAGGGAGAAAATATTAGCCTTTTTCCTCCCTCAAATGATCTTCAGGTTATTATAAAGGAAAATTTGCATTCTCCTAATTAAACTTCATGCTCCTTCAAACATCTCAGAAAGATAGGAATGAAATTAATGATCTACCCTGGGCAAAAAAGTTGAAACCCTTAGTCTTTGAAGGGACTATCTTTTATCCTAAGATTTAAAAAAATGTCTTAGTTGTTTTTCATACTAATTCCATGTACTAATATATACCTAAATAGATTAATCTTAAAAAAAACACCAACTAGTGAGTTTGTAATCCAAGCTGATGAAATAGTAACATATAGATTTGGTAGGTAGGGAGGAGGAGCAGGAGAAGGTCATGGAAGAAAGACATTTTCATAATTACTGGTTAATACAAGTCATTTAAATGGATGCACAACAAGAATGGAGGTTGCGGGGCCCAATGTGATGGGTTCCTATTTAAAAGCCCAGCTCTGTCATTAGTCAATGAATGGTGATGTGCCATTATCTCAGACACTCTAAGTGATGATTTGACAGAAAATCGATGGGCTACTCAATTTTACTGCACACCAGAAATAAAAATAAAAGATCTCGCTTGCCATAAGCACATTTCATAATTAGAGCACTGACAGATGTGGTCCTTATCCTAGCACTAAATTGCTGCATCTTTATTCTTCAGAGAGTTTATTTTGAGTTCCACCTGCACAAGTTCTCCAAGTTAAAGGCTAATAAGAGATGATTAAAGTGTTCCCCAGGGCTTGGGGAAATCCCATGAGTCTCCCTTTTTTCTTTTTTTTCCAATTGCCCTGGGCCCATTTATTCAACAAATATTACTGAGTACTTATGTTGCAGGCATTATATTGGGCTCTGCTGCGAGTAGAGAGATGTATGAAATACGACATGTGCCCTGCAGAGATGACAAATAAAGCAGTGATGCTTCTTCCACTCTTGTGAGAAGTTCTCCTGAGTTCTGACCCTCGTTTTCTTGTCTTCCATGCTTCCTGTGTGATATCTTTTTCATTTGTGTCACTTCTGTACTTATACACATATTTGAGTAGTCTTTTTAATACTATAATACATTTATTTGACTATGTCTTGTCCTTGGAGAACTCTTTGGAAACAGAGGCCGTGCCTTACTCACACATACCCCTACTCTGCATGTCATGACGACGGGGACATAGTAGGTTATTGTTTAGTTTGTTGAATATAAACATAATCAGTGCACTCCTTTGGCTTCAACTACTAGCTATGTGACAATCATAAACGTGTGTATTCATCCCTGATCTCCCTCCCAATTGCCCAATGAATGTCCCATGAGGACTTGCAGTTTGATTTGTCCGAAATTTCATACATTGCATTCCCTCCTGCAAATCTGTCTACAGTTACTCATATTTTGATTGATGGAGAAATATCTTTTCCTTTTTCAACTACAAGTCTCAGTGTTTATGTTAACTCTTCTCTCTTCCTTATATAGTACATCGTACTGATTCCAGGAGAGAAAACTCTCAAGTCATAAAGCTTTCTTTTCTCACTGCCTTTGCTACTGCCTTGGTTCAGATTCTTGTCACCTCTAATTTATTTTCCAATCAGATTTCCCTGCTATCAGTCCCTCCTCTACATTAACAAATTTGATTCTGCTACTAGCCAGTTTAAAGACCTCTGCTATTTCCTCAGTGACGATGAGAACATATCTTTGTTTCTGATCACGTTGCCTGTTGATAATTTGACTACACCTTATTTCATCAGGCTAGACAGTGATGCTCTCCACATCCTATAAGCTAATCACACTAAACCTTAACTTGTTCTCTGCACAAGATAAGGAGACCTGTAAGTTCTTGCACATATTATATCCCCTCTGCCTGAATCACCTGGCTAATTCCTACTTCCCTCTGCTAAGACGCCCCTTATTTCCCCAAGAGCAGTTAGTGGTTTCCTCTCTGGTTCCCTAAAGTGCTTAACTATCATTTATAGTGGTTTTTTTAAAAATATATTTCTTGCTAGCTAGGCTGAAAACTCAGTGAGTGCTAGAATCAACCTCATTCATTTCTGTTACCACAGGTCCAGCTGGTCATGACAGAGAGTCCATGAGTTTTTGATAAAATAATGACTGACTCACTAATTTCATAGTCTAAAGTGAATCAGAGATACAGTTAGGCACCAAAGGCATCTTAGGGTAGTTGATATCATAGTTAGGATTGAGAGTGCCTAGAAAAGTTTATCAATATACTTGATATAAGAGAATGGGCGAAACTCCCAGGGAACACTAGTATTTATTAAGAGAAAAAGAAAGAAGAACCAGCTAGAGGAATTAAGAGAAAGTAGTCAGAGGCATAGAAGGGCTGGCCTGGAACAAATTAGCATACTACTACCTCAAAAAAAAAATAATACTCTTAATCTCCCAATATTGGATTAGAATCCCCTTTTGTGTACCCCCACTTCATACCATACTTACCCCTATCAGAGCACTCATCACAGCACATTTTAACTATCAACCGGTATACAATTCTTATAGAATATTAGTTCCCCAAAAGCAGGGACTCTGTTTTATCAATGGTATATGACACAGTGCATGACACATAGTTAGGGCTCAATAAATATTTGTTCAACAATTGAACAAATGAATGATTAAATAAATGAGTGAAATGTAATCAAGAAATCACATGAGATAAAGATTGAAAGAAGATTTTAGTATTTAGAAATACTGGGTGACTTCCAATCTTGTGTTCTACCACATAAACCCATGGAAATTTCACTGGTTTCACATTGGAAGTTTCAAGAATTTGAGATTAAATAAAAAGTTTCATGGCTGTCACTGGCTTCCTTCCCACAGCCATCACTATGAAGATGGATGCATGGCTCTAAATGGGTTCAAAAAGGTTTTACCCATTCGTTTTCACCCAGATAACAAATAACAGCGTCACCGTCATCCTTAAAGGTAACAAGTTAAATGTATTTGCTTTAGCAAATAATCTCTTTAAGCCAAGGAAAGTTTAAACAATTGCAATCAACTCATCTCCTAGTGACCTTGAGTGTTTGGCTATAACATCCCGTACATGTTATAACCATATGCCCTCTATTTGAGGAATCATTGCAAAGTAGAACAGATTATTTATCAGCATAAGCCCCCAAGTTGCTGATATAAAAGGAATATTTTGATGATAAATCCCTAGACGAATGAATGGATGAGAACCTCTGACAGATTGCAAATGCTTTATTTTTAGATTTACAAATGAGAACTTGAAATAAAAAAAAAAATTGGAAATGGAAAACATAAGCACAGCCTGTAGCCTGAAATGCCCTTCAAGATATGAGGTGGGGAATTAGAAGGAATATATTTCAGCAGTTTGAGAATTGAAAATTTAGCTATGAGCAGGAGGGGGGAGGGGAAACCTATGCAAACACAGAGATTATAAATAAATTGCCTTCTTACCTCTCGTCCTTGACTTTATCAAAGAGGACCACTCACATACAGGGGACTGTCAAAGAAAAGGTATAAGAAAGGAATTTGCTTTTTGTTTCTCAGCCTTGTCCCTTGGGAGTTTAAGTGAAGGTGACTAAATCCTTCCTATTAACTACATCTTGTACATAGTCTGGATGACCAGGACTCATGAACTCATTGGAACCATGTTCCAAAGTTGATAAACCTTTCTGTAAGTTAGAGACTTGGAAGAAATGCTTTTCTTCTTTTCTATTTTTGATTCAAGACATTCTAGAAACCTACTTCCCAGAGTGGTCTGGTAGAAACTAAGTGAATCCAAATGCCCTGAATGAGATGTGCTGTGCCCCAAAGAGCCTCTGGGGAGGACTGTTTGCTCTCAGGAAACCTTGGGATATGGAGAAGCAATTCAGACACAGCTCAGGGATATCAGGGATATCGCCACCCTTGACTGAGGCAGTTCAGAAAAACCATGTTTTCATTGTTTAATTGGAGACTCTAACATTTTAAAAGGCTGTCAGAAAATAACTGCACATTGTGCAAAGAGGGTTAAATTCTACGGTCTAAATTAGAAAGGCCTTGTGGTGTCAGAGAGAAGCATTGTCCTAAAATATCAGTGTAATAGTAGAAAAAAGTGTAAGACTTATAGTCAAAATACATTAATACACTGTTTTGGACTGCGACCCATATTAGTGACACAACTAATATATATGTTAAGGAAATTTATGGGCCTCAGTTCCCTCTACTTGAGAATGAAAACAAAAAGCCCACTTGGCAGCATGAGGATTAAATACAATCATAAATGCAAGGCACATAGCTCAGACATCTGGTAGACATTTAATAAATATCACTCTCTTTTCCAATCTGAGTTTCTAAAAAAACAAAAATTAGGCTAGGGAAGAGAGTTATCTGTTAAATGACTTTTAATATAGTTAGAACTCCAATAGGTTAAGATAGATACCGCATAATACCAGATACAGTATTTTATCATCTAAAAGATATTATTGATTGTAAAACATCATTAAAGAAGAGGGTTGCTAATTATGTCATCATTGACTATATGAAGCATCATAATTTTAACAATGTTAAAATATGAAAATATGTGCACATTTTTATAAAACCAATGAAATACAGTGTCTGGGATTCCAGTTAAGTTTGGAGATAAAATAGAAATAAGAACCAGGAAATAGACTCATATTTCCTTCTGTAGCATAATCTCTTTATCTTAAGAGGAAAAAAATCATGAAGGTGTAGGCCAAAGAGTCAAATAATTGCTTATCTGGGACTTCCTTTAAATACTGTTTACCCATTTACACCAGAAACCAGATATGCAAAAAACAGCATATGAGGGAAAAGGCAAGTAGAAGAAGTAAAGAGCATGTTAGAAGGTTTGACTTCTTTTCAAAATGATAGTTAACTTCCAACTTAGTGTTATTAAATTTGAGTAAGTATTTAAAGTGTATGGTTCTACATAGTAATTCTGAAGGCTTTGTAGAACACCAATTTACAGCTCTCTTGACCACTTAGCTATGCAACCTATAGCGACATTTAGTGGTGGTTCCTTCACATTACAACTAGGTGTCCCAAAGGGGTAGGACAACTGCTGGCATGGGATGGCTATGCAAAATTCTTCTTTATCATAGTGAGTCAATGTCCCTATAATCTTGCCTGAGCGATATTATTAAGAGACCTTCTGGAGGTAGTACTAGAAGTGGTAGCAGAAAATATCATTGCAATCTTGCATTTTATATCATTAAATATCTTTAATTCAAAACAATCAGAGCTGGAAGAGACCCTAGAGATAATCTAATCCAATTCTACAATTTGGAGATTACAAAATTGTGATTCAAATAGGCTTACCCAAGGTCTGAGGAGAAGAGGATCCAGGCCTCCTAATTCTAAAAGCATTGTTCTCTCAATTAAATTACTTTGCTGTTTATAAAGTGTAGATTCAAATAAGGGTCATACAAATTTTTCAACACTAATTCATTAACCACTTAAAATGTAATAAAGTATATTGAAATGATATTTAGCATTCTTTTAGTAAGTTTGAGAAGAATTAGGGGCTGAAACACAAAAACAGTCAATAAAACTAATATTTATGTATTATACTACCCTATGAGGTAAGTAGTTATTTAACCCTACTTAGAGTTGAAGAAATTGAAACAGAGAGAGTTCCTGGTAATTACTAATTCCCAAAAAAAAAAAAAAAAACTAAAAGTTACATAGAAAAGTAAATGCCATCGCAACATACTACATGGTTCAATTGTAAGTGATAATAGAAAAAGCTCTATAATATAAAACACAATTTAGAGCATAACCATACTTGGAAGATAGGAGAGTAAGTGTATGTTGTAAAATGGGGCAAGGTAGACAGAGATAAGGGATGTAAGAAAACTAAATCATCAGTTTCTACAGTATACATAAAAAGAAAATACCACAATGAACACAGAGATATTTATATGGAGGCAAATCCAGATGAACAAGAGAAATGAGAGTTAAAGTGATTGCCTATGATGAGAAGATCAACAGTGGGGAGGAAAAGGATAGAATATTGCTGTTTTTAATTAGGTTTATATGTGCATTTGTACTATAATAGAATGTAAAATCAAATTTTAAAAGTAAGACAAAGTCAAATCACTAAAAATATTGCTTTGAAATTATGTGCAAAAAGACAAAAATGCTTCACAACTTTTAAATAAACTGAAACATTTACAGAGATCATATGTCATTTGCAAAAGATGTAAAACATCAACCAGAATCTATGTTCAAATGAAGGCCTTGCTTCCATAATTAAAAGGTTATAAATAAACACACAGTGATATATTTTAAGTCAAAATATTTGTGGCGGTTCCTATGGCTTTTTATGATCTTCCTCTCTGAGTTTTTAAATTAACCGTCCAGTGTCCCAGTGATATTTGCTGCAGTAGTGGTCGCTGTGGTGATCTGCCTGCACCCCCTTCAGAGCTGAAATACTCCCTCTCCCCTACCTCTGGGAGTGTTGGCAGCTAGATCACTCTCTGGAGTCTTCCCACAGCTGAAAAATGCCAGGTGTCCCAAGGGCAACAAGCTCTTTCCCATAATGGTCAAAGTTCTGATATAAGGAATAACTCTGAACCAATGTCCAGCTCCAGATTTCTGAGGCCTATGTTGGAAGCACAATCCCCCTACTTTCACAGGTGTTGGGCCCATCCTGGTGGTACTCCCCGATAAACCTCATGGACACAAATCTCCATGTCAGAGTGTGTTTCCATGGACTCTGATAAAAGACAGTCAAAGAAAAGTTATTTTACTGTATGCCAGTATATACTATCATTGCTTGGGTTTAAAAGACTTTAAAGGAAAAGCGTCTAGATTATTTTACCTTCTTTTATTTAACAAACCTTTTCAGAGAACTTTAAATAGTCCATGGCATGTGCATTGATCTTATTTTCAGAGCAGAGTGAAATTTGTCTTCAAGATAATTTAACAGATGTTTGACTCTACTATATGCAAAGTACAGTGAAAAGTGAGCGAGAAGGCAGAGAAGAATACACAATGAATAAGTGAATGAATAAGGTACATTTCTTCTCTTCTGGGATGAGTTTATCACTTGGTAGAGAGATCAAAATGCACAACACTTGTTGTAAAAACTAGCCTGTACCAAAGAAGTGAAAGGTACTGTAGGAAGTTCAGAGAAATGACTTTGTTGGTTGACAGAGGAGTGGAAAGAGAGGAGGTGAGTAAAAGGGTTGTTACAATTTCCTGCTTAACTTATTCAAGATCAGTTAGCCTGTCAGCACTGAGTAAAAGTTTAGACAGATGTACAGAGGGGAATAAAGGCTTACAGGTGTAAAGGGTGGCAGCATCTAAGAAACAGTTACTCATCTAGTTTGACTGGAACACTGGATGCAAAAAAACAATAATGAAGCCAGTGTTGGAGGGGGAAGCTGCCTGAATACACAACTTCTTGTTCTGTTCTGTTACATCCTCCAAATCAGACAGCCTAGGCTGAGGAGAGTAGCTTTGACCAAACCAGAAATCACCACAAATATATGGATAAGTCATAAGCACCAGTATCAGAATGAAATAGGGGAAGAGGGTGGAAACCAGACCCTCTTGAAGGTCAGAGAACAAGACAATAGTGCATATAGTCTCTGAACAAGCTCGTGTAGGCTTTAACTTTTTAAAACTCTTCTCTTAAAGAGAACATGGAGTTAAATACTTTAGTGTCTATAAAACTTATCTATATGCAAAATAAATTGCCAGCAGTGATATAATGAAAGGATTAAAGATTCACTGTCACTAGTGAATGTTACCATGTTCCAATATAGGAAACGTAATTGACCAAGGCAGCAATAACTGCAAGTGGCAATAACTGTAGATAAATTGGGGATCTCTGAAGACTGCCTTGAGGTTCCAGGTAAGTTCATTTGGGCCATAGGTGACTTGGATCCCCAATTGTGATCTTTTTGGGGATATGAATGAGCTTTGTACTACTGCACCAGCATAAGCTGTCACCAGATACTGGTGATTGACCTTTAGGTTCCAGCCTGCTGGACAGCCCTGACCCATTACAAATGCATTTGTTTTTTTCTGCCCACTGCAGCCATCTCAGAGAGCTTCTTTATGCTACAGTAAAAAATTCTTACCAAAAAAAAAAAAAAAACCTCTATAATTTCATTTATTTAAAACTCCAGAAAAAATTAATCTAAAATTTTTTTCTAGATCATTTTCAATTTCAAATTTGTATATTTTGGGATCCTAGGAAAATATATAATGAAAAAAATGTACACAACAGTTCTTGGGGAAGAGGATAAAGAGAAATGAGCAATGCAACAGAGAGCATATTTCAAAGAGTCATGAGGACATTTTGGGAACAAAGGATAGTTCACCTCTTAATTGTGGTGACTGTATCAAGGATGTATTCATTTTCAAATTTATCAAATTGTTATTTTTAAGCTTTCTGCTTATTATATGTCAATTATGACAAAGGCAATAAAGCAAATAGTTTTTAATTAAAAAAATATATACATAGCCTCTCCAGGGGGGGAAAAAAAACTTTTCATTAGCTAAATTTCTACAAGGTTATCTTTTATTATTTCTAGAATATTTTACTATTATAGGATTTTTTTCCATAGAGAATATTTGATGCTTGATTAACCTATAATTGTAACTTTAGTATGCTCTCCCTAAATTCATTACACAAAAGCAATTTAATTCTCTGCAAGTGCATTTTCTTCTTACTCATGGCCCTCCTTTTAAATTTGCACTTCTTACTTTAATCCAAATTCATAGACTGGAATATCATTCACATAAATCCATGTTCTACATTTTCTTTACAGTGTAATGGGGGGGTATACCCTTTTCCATGCATCACAATTAGTGATCCAATTTGATTCAATATTGTAATTTTTTTATTCCTGAACATGTTTTTAACATCCACAGTCATTCTTACTAAATGAAGATGTCATGAGTATAACTTTAGACTTTGATACAACTTACTTTTTTATAGATGTACCACGAAACAAGCCTTTCCTATCCTACAGTTGAGTTTTGAGTATAAATTGCCTGGGATCATTTCAGCTGCCAGCTGGCTGCCGGTGCAATTCCAGCAGTGACACCATCTTTGCCAATGTCATGGTATCTTTTATGTGTAATTACTTGAATCATTCAATTCTTTTTTGCCCCCTTTTAACCAAAGTGAGCCAAAAATCAACTAATTAAATGTTAAAATTAATGATAAGAAATAAAGATCACATCAAAATCATGATACAAGAGGGTCAATAAAGCAAGTTCTTAGCTGGGCCAAGTATGTCAAACCCAACTTTCAACTAAGACATGATGGGATTAAAGTTTGTCAATTGTGTGTTCAATGTTAAATGAATAAGAAATTAAAGAATATGTATGAAACAAGATAAACATATTAATGAAGACAGTATCAAAAAGACTAGGAGCAATCAGGAATCTAGACTATATTCTTAGCTCCAGCACTAGCTCTCCATCCCACCCCGTAGAACCTTAAAATTTGAAATCCATTGACCACCTTCGATGTACTCAGCTTTGTGCACCTTTTCAAGATTACACTGTTTATGAAAACAGACAACAATACTAATTCTGAGTTCATCTTATTTCAACATAATTATATCAGGTATTCTAATGAGGAAAAAATTTAAATGTGTATACCAATGTCATAAACCTCATGACTAGTTACTAAAAAGTAAAAACTATCATTACTAGAAATTTAAAGCAAGTCATTGATTTCTGTTAGAGAGAACAGAATTTATAATAAAAAAAACCTAAATGACATGAGTAACATCTTCATATAATGTAATACTATAATAAACTGAAATAAACAGACAAAAATGGAGACCTAGAGAAAGAAAGCTAAAAACTAATGAGTGATTTAACGCATGTGCACCCAGAAGGACACAAATCTATTCAAAATGTAGAACAGCGAGTAAAAAGATTAAACCAGGTTGGCCTGGGTGATAGAGCTGCCCAGCTCTGATATTCCACATCAACATTTAAGATTTCGCTCTCCCATTAGAAGTCTCTCCATTTACCAGAGGGGATCAAGTGCTTTTAATTAATTACATAAGTAAAAGGAGCAACCTGTTGCTGGTCAAGCTCTCGTCCTTTACAGAGAAGATCACCACAAGGGGCAAGAAATTTGTTATAAAGTGATAACTTTGGTCATTAATTTGACATACTTGCATCCATTTGTGCCTACTAGATTCATTAGTCCTAATAATTAAAAATGACTGTCAAATCCTATCAAGAGAAGTCTTTGGAACCTCCCAAACTGCCAAATTTATAGTTTAACTTATTAAAATTAACTGAAAACAAAAGGAGTGCTATACGAAAGAGAGATCTGTAGGAAATAAGTGATAATTTTAGTGAGAAAGTATTAAAGGAGACTGACTTAATTCAAATGTAATTATTAATTCATAAAGAAAAATTATTTCACTACAAAGAAACAAATTGTGAAAAGAAATACAGACAAGATGAGTACAAAGAGGACCTGAAATATTCTCCAGAAGATGCTCCTCGGTCTGGATCACTGTCAGTTCCCACTGCTAGACTTCAGGCCAGTTTGTTTGGGGGGCTGGCCAAGAAAGCCATCTTTGGTGCCAACTTCTCTGGCCAAATATCAGCATGGGGACACCCCTGTGCTGGTAATCTCTAGTTAGTTTAGCCACAGCCCAGAAACTCCACCTTCAATCAGAACAACTCACATCTCTTCCCAACCGAAAGAAAGTAACAAATGTACTATCTCAGCTACATACAAAGAGGTCTCGGGCGTAAAATCCTATACGTGAGTGACCATGATCCTCAGAGGGTCTCCAGTTCAAAAAATGTTTGGGCTTACTCCATGACTCAATATATGTCTGTCTGACTGCACAGTCGGACAAAAATTTTGCCAAATAACCTGGCACTCTTCACACTGGCTTTCAGAAGACTTAAAAAAAAAATTTTTTTTAACAACCTGCCAAGACAATACGTTGGTACATTTCCCAAACAATTTCTTCACTTGGAATGAGAATAGACTTTGTAAAATTTTTTAGTAATTGAATACAACATACAAATAAATTCTTTTAAAATATATAGAATGAAATGTGTACAAGATTCTAAAATCTCACAGACTGGTGGTTTAGCAACTAACCCACGCACACACAGACACATGCTATATAAAGCCTATTTATAAAGAAGATTAAATATATCATGAGTGATTGAGAGTATTTTTATTCTGTTTGAATCCAAAAACAACAATCAAAATTTCTTTTTCTCCCTTTCAAACCCTCTTCTCACTCATCATATATTTGCACACCATGCCTAAACAATACCTGCACAAACAAGTGCACAAGTACTAATATGTGTTGAATGAACGAATAAGCAAATGATCATCTCTTATAAAGAGCCCATTCTCCTAGTCCCAAGGAGAGTATTGGGTTACAGACGCTGATGACTAGGGTTAAGTTCTGCCTTGTGAGCAATGTGGCAATTTGGAATCTTGGTTTCTTTAGGATTTTCTCTATTGTCTTCTTATTGGATTCCCAACTCCTGCTCACAGGGAAGAATTCCATTCTTCTTTTTCTCCTCTACCTTCACTACCTCCACACTCTCTCTTCAGAAAGACAAGCACAAACTAGTGTTAAACTCAGGATGAGTTATTTAGAAGCTGCCTTACTCCCATGCTAGGCCAGCAAGACATATGTCCTCTTTTTCCTTTAGCCTTCTCTCCTTGCTCATTTGACCATCAGGATGGACACAGTGTTACAGAGCGAACTCTGGGAAAGTCAAGGAAAGAGGACAAAGCAGCAGCAAGACAGGTTTTCAGCTGAGACTCACACCTACTTTGGGGGAAGGTGTTATACATACTCCCATCCGATGACCTGTACACTACAGGGAGATTTGTGACCCAAAACCCTCAGAGAGTAAAACAAAGAATGCATGTATCTAACCTTGCCTTTTGAATAAAGCTCTTTACTGCTCTGTAATTTTTGGCAAGTGGCTTAATAAAGTGCTTGATTGTGTCAAAATTATCATTAATACTTAACAAATAAATATACAGTTCAGCAAGAATTGCTTTTTGTAAGTAGAATAATACATCACTTCTCCAAAGACTTTAAAGTAGTGAATACAACATAACATCTATAGGGGATCAATGTAAACCTGCAGAATGAAACAGGGGAAGAGGGTGGAAACCAGACCCTCTTGAAGATCAGAGAACAAGATAATAGTGCATATAGTCTCTAAACAAGCAGTAGCACAAAGCTCATTCACATTCCCAAAAAGATGACAATCGGGGATTCAAGTCATCTGTGGCCCAAATGAACTTACTTGGAACCTCAAGTCAGCCCTCAGAGGGCCCCAATTTTATCTACAGTTATTGCCCTTGCAGCTCTGCTTGGTCAATTACCTTTCCTATATTGGAACATGGTAACATTCACTAGTGACAGTGAATCTTTAATCCTTTCATTATATCACTGCTGGCAATTTATTTTGCATATAGATAAGTTTTATAGACACTAAAGTATTTAACACCATGCTCTCTTTAGAGAAGAGTTTTGAAAAGTTAAAGCTTACACGAGCCTAAGTGTACTTTTTTTCTACCAGTTACTAAACTATATGAGAAACTAGACAGGGAAGCTAGCAAAGAAGACATTCAGACTCCTAATCAGTTTCCTACAGTGACCTTCATTATCACATTTCCAAGGAATACTGTAAACAGCAGCCATTTTTAAATGGAATTATAAAATTGATATGCTACTTTGCATCATCTTAATTTGAATTTTCTCATCCTAGAGTTTGTAATAACTCAGGACTGCTCTGTAATATAGTAACCTACGAGCAAATCATCTGCCCATCCACCTTTATTATTCCATTTCTCCAAACAACTCCTGTTCTTTCAAAATATTCCCATTAATAGATTTACTACTATTCCAAACCTATATGTTATCTTCTTAGTTATCCTGTACATACAAACTCGGCATATCTAAATTAAATATAGCACATTGCTCCCCTAACCCTGCCTTCTCCTTGAGCCCTGTGCATCACACAAACCAAATTCCTCCTTGTCCATTGATTGGACTTATCTGAATGCCTCCTATCTTTATGCACTTGTTCATATCCTTGACTGATTTAATTTTATATCATCTCATTTAAACCCAAACCCTTCCTAATTCTTCCACAGCAATATTTCTATTAAATATTCACCCATGTCTCAAGGTACAATTCAAGTACTATCTTGTTTCTAACCCCTTCCACACTCAGGTAAATAGCCACAACTCCTGAGTTCCCACTGACCCTTACATGTTCCAACACTTTAGCAATGAAGCAGATTATTATTACAGTCATATGGGTAGAAAGATTGTAAAAAAAAAAAAAAAAAAATTATTAACTCCAAACAAAAAAAATCTTAGGAACCCTGAAGCTTGCATTCATGTTAGTCTGTTGAGTCATGCTCTCCATCAAGAATAGATAGAGGTGGGATGGGTATACATTCTAACTTCGCAATGTCTAAAAAATGGGGGAATAGATAAGCGGTAATGGTCTCCGATAAATCAAGTCAGAAAGGTTAGTATTGGAAACATGTTTCCACATGTTATACTTCTAAAACAATGGCTTCAAAATCAATGTAGCCATGACCTTTCACCTTCATCAACTTTACTAGATAATCTGTAGCCAAGAGAGCTAATAGTTCTGGGTCTTTCACTGCATTAACTACAGGTATAGGAGTAATGTGATTTATTTATACCAGGAGAAAAAAAGAGAAGGGATGAGAGGCGAGGAGAGAACAGACCCAGAAATACAACATGGTGAGAGAGACAAAACCAATGCATACTGTTTGTAGTTGAGGAGTCCTTTGAGGAAAGAAGTTCTGGAATATCATCACTCTGTTTGTTGATGAAATACAGAATTGAAAACAAAGGATATGTGGAAAGGATTTTTATTTTCTGCTTTGCACTGTTTACAGTCAATTGTGTAGCAATTTTTAGGCATTTTTTGAGTACTTAGAAATTTTAATAGTTTTCAGTGATTTTTATGGCACTATTGGGCAGTTACTTTTGTTTTGTTTTGTTTTTATTTTTTTTGCTTTTTTTAAAGTGACTAAGTACAGAGTAACTTACAGACAGCTCAACTTTATATAGTTACATTTAACTGTATAGAGTTCTTCCTAACATTAAAGTTTATAGACTTTTCAGATTCTTCTTCTCATATCCCTTTCTAGTATTAAATTTGAAAAGGAATGAGTAGCATCTTGAATAATGATAATAGTTAACATTTTCTAACACTGTGATTTAAGCTTTTAAAATGAATTAACTCATTTAGCTTTTCCAACAAACTCTATAAGATAGTTTGTTATTTTTATTGAGGCTCACACAGCTTAAATAATTGCCCAATTTATAACCAATGAATGATAGAACTGAAGTTGATACCAAGCAGTTGGGACTCTGTGCCCATGTTGTTTACTGCCATACTCTACTACCTCATGCTGTTAAGATACTGTACATATTTTCTCTAAATGGAAGCCATTTAATTCTCTTCCACATGAATGAAGCCAATCACACATGTCTTCATGTAATACACTTCAATCAACAGATATGTACCAGAAAGCCTACGATAATGAGTAAACCAGTCAGTCCAAAACCAACTGATCACTGAAACTTACACAGACAAAAAGACCAAAGACTATATGATTTCATTCATATGTGGTATAATAAAAACACACACACACAACAAATAGGTGAACTAAATAAACTTTTGGACTATAAAACCAATTACTGGTTGTCAGAAGGGAAGGGGACTGGAGGGGGTAGTAAATCAGGTAGAAGAGGTCAATTGCATGGTGAAGGATAGAACTGGACTTTTGGCAGTGAACTCGTTAGTATATACACATGTAGATGTTTACTTATACACACCTGAAACTTACATACGTTATAATGCCATGCTATTCAATTTTTTGAAAGTACGAAGGAAAAAATATAACTCTAAATATGAGAAATGTAATCCACAGTGACAGAAAGCATATTAACAGTTACCTGGAGCTGGAGAGGGCTAAGGAGCAGGAGAAGTTGTATAGGAAGTGACACACATATATTTGAGGTGGTAAAAATGTTTATTTCTCATTTATGGTAATGATTAAATGGGCATATAAATTAGAAAAAAATTACACTCTAAATAAATACTTAAATACTTAAAATGTATACCAAAATAAATACTTAAAATGTGTACGCGGTATTATATATAAATGACACTTCAATAAAGTTGATTTTAAAAAGAAAAATGATTGCTTCTAGGGGAATTAAATAAAAATGTCAGTTAGGAACTTTCTGGAGTATAATGTTCTATATCTTAACTAAGTAGTGACTACACTGAAGATGCATGCATTTAGCATATGCATTTAGCAAAATGCACTGAGTTGCAAAATTAAAGTTTTATTACCAGAAATATTATACCTAAACACATTACTATGAACATTTTTTAATCTCTATGGCAGAAAAATTTAGCCTTCCTGATTTTCTCATTTCAGTATCTTATGCATAAAATAGTCAACAATTGAAAGGTACTAAAGAATATTATTAAACAAAGTCAAGACAGGATTTCCTACAGTAGGTAGTTTATCCTTGAAATTAGAAGCAAATAAATGAAATCAAGAAACACAGCTTACAGGTCTCCCTGGTGGCGCAGGGGTTAAGTCTTAGCACTATGAAGCTATAGGCAGCCACTGCTGCACAGGTTCACTCCCCTGCCAGGTTACTAACCCATATGGTGCAGCAGACCTCTCCTCTCTCCTGTCTCTCCTGCTGCTCCCCTCAGCAGTGTACTTCAGTTGAGCTGCCTGTTCTGCTCCCCACTCTGTCTCTGATGAATCCTCTCACCACCCCCACACCACACATCTGGCCTAGACCCCAGCTCTTGCATGCAGAAATGAATACCAAAATTGGGGAGAAAAGAGCACAGGGGACTATGGTGATGGTTCATGGGTGAATTGGTGGTGGGAAAGCTAAGGAGAATACGCAATAATGTAAAGGATATAAATAAACAAACAAACAAAGTAAGCAATAAACAAGGCTTAAAAAACACATCTGGACCACTGGAAAACAATGACTTTGTCTGTACCTCTCTTCATGTAAAATTGGGTATATAAAAATCAAGATTTAGTAAAAGGGGAAGCACTTATAATTAAGAAAAAGGAGAACTTATTGTGCATACTCAGAGGACAATTATACCTCTGAGTAAAAATTACTGGGGTAATTAGAAGGTCTAAAGAACTGTGGAAATGAAGTTATTGTACCTTTATAAATCATCAATAAAAAAATCAAGATGTGACAATAATCACACTAAAAAAAAAAAGAAACAGCTTAAGTTATTCATAAGAAAAAGTAAAGACTAAAACACACTGGTGAGAAACTTGTAAAGATTGAAGAAGACTGTTTATTTTGGCATTAAATTATGCAAATTATTTGCAAACTACACAAAGCTGCATAAAGATAAGTATGGAAACTGATTTTTTCTTCATTGCTTCATAATGAATAGTGAGTGTACTGAATGTGAATTTCACAATGCTATTTCTTAGGGTACTTTAAATGGCTAACTTACAGAAAACTAAATTAACCACATACTCAAAAAATGTAAATGCTATAAAGATAGTATAACCATTTTTATCACTCTGGTCATTTAAAAGTGGTTTTAAGCATCTTCCATGACTCGTCTACTGAAAGAGCTCCTCCTTCATACAGTAGATCATTTCCCTTTCACATTGGTAATGAAAGGCAAATGTATTAAGTCAAAACTTAAGTATAATACATCAGACTTAGTATCATAGCTGTGAAAAGACTCAATCTGATATATTATAGCCCATATAGCAGTGAATTAGATTATAACAAACTTTAAAGTAAAGAATAAAATATATACAAGTTTTTGATTCCCTGAGGTCATATGCACTGGCTAATTCCACTACTTAGGAACTAAAATGACACCATATCATTTTGACTATGGATGAAAACTATTATCAAAAAAAAAAGACTTTAACACATTCCAGTAACATAGAACAGCTATTTCTTTGCCTTTTCTGTTGAATCTATAATCTTTAAGATAAATGAGAAAATTCCTCAAACTGAGACGTAATAGAAAAAGTGCATGAAAAATATGCTGAGCATGGAGAAAGCCAAGAGTTCAAAAGACATTACGTCTTTAGAAAGAGAAGTCACTACAGCATGGCAGAGATACAAAGTTAAGTACAATATGATTTCTGTCTTTAATCTTCTGAGCTTTCAACTTTGAGCTGGAACTCAGGATGTGAATTTTCAACTTATCAAAGCACAATGTAAAAGAGACTAGCAATTATCTGCTAAGTCAGTTAAACTACCTAATCCCTAAAGAATATAACATGCCCTATTTTTTGTTGGTAGTACAAAGCAGGAGACATTCAACCTCCTTTGCACTTAAGTTCTCTTAAAAGGCATGGTCTCGAAGGAAACTAATCTCACTGGGTGACATCTGTAAGATACTAGCATAGAGGGGACTTCCAAGAATTTGGTCAACTGCCTCATTGGTCAGATAAAGAAAAAGAAGAAAACCAAGGCCCAAGATGTTAAATGACAATCTCAAAGTACACAGTTACTTAATGACAGTGGAATAGGACCTAGCCTGGTATCTATTTTTTATTTATTTTGCCAAATAACTTTCCTCAAAACATTTCAATTATTTATGCTTTCCTAGACCCATATTATCATAAATCGTTGGCCACTGATGACATGTCCCATTAAAATTAGCAAGTAATATCTACTAAAGTATTACTTCTTGGGTGATATTATCAAATATATTAATCATGTCATTTCCCTGCTCTAAAAGTTCTCTTATCCCCAAAAGAAAAAAATTCAAAACCAGTTCTTTGATGACATAATCTCCCACCTAGACTTCCAGATCCCCTATTTCAGATCTTATATTCCAGAAACATCAAATTATTTGTCATTCTCAAAATGAGCAGGATTATTTGATACTGTCTTGCTTTGCATAGGCTCATCTCTCCAACTGACCTGCTCTTCTACTACTTGTTTCTGAGAACCCCAGCTGACTCCTTAACACAAATCTCTTGCCTAGAGACTCCCCCTTCTACCTTCCAAGATGAGATTAATCACAGCCTCCCCTGTAACTGCCAACATTCCCCTGTTGTTGAGCTAATCACATCACTTAACTAATGCTAGCTCTCTCTTCATACTGGACTGGACACTTTGAGGGTACAGTCCATGGCCTAACATACCCAACTTTCCATACCCAACTGTGAGCACATGAAAGTATTAAATTAATACTTGTTAAATAAATTAATGGGGTGGGGCCAATATAGGTGTCACATCTGTCTTTTTATCAGAGAGGTTAGTTCAAAATACATTGACAACTATCAAGGAGCTGCAGTAAGGCTAAAGATTAACATTTGCAATCATTATCCAATCTAAATTAGCAGAAAAAATATTTAAAACCTGATTGTGGCAAAGAAGTTGCAGCAAGACTAAAAACCATACACAATGTGCACTGATTTAAACAGGTTTTTGGGGAAAGAAATCTTTCTTGAAACAGATGACCTTTATTATCACTTTGTTTTAATTGCAAATACTTTTAATACCTGATGTCTATTAATTTTTCAGCTATGCCAGGAGCAAAGCCAAGAAAATACAACAAAAGAAAAATAAACCTTTAAATGCAGGCAATAAAGAACTGACTCTGACTAATAATTACCTTGGGTAATGTAGAAACGCTAAGTAGCCAGTACAGTTCACTAAATAAATTTCCCTCTTAATTATGGAAAATAAGGAGGGCAAAATAAAAACTTCATCATTCATCATACATTATAAGAATCCAAAGGGAAGTATAGATTACTTTGTTTTATTTTATGGAGTAGAATAGTTCAGCTTTACCGAGGCAATCTCACCGAGCAGAATGCACAGCCTGCATATTCACAGCAATCTGTGTGCAATCAAGGGGCAGAGGACCCAGATAAAATCAGCAAAGGGCAGTCTCACTGACCATTCTTGAGGTCACTCTAATGATAGCAAGTCGATGGAACTGAAGAAATATTTAGCTAGTGCCTAATTCTTCCTGAAAAATGATCATATACTTAACTTTGCATCAATAAATTATTTTCTGTACCCAATATACCAGAAGATAAATATTCTAGGAATGGAGTCCAAGTTCTCTGAGTACTTGACTTTAATGATTTTGAATCCACGGACTGGCCATGGGATCAATTACCCACTCCTAGAGCTTCAGGCAAGAAGCATAGAGAGAGGCCGTGCCCAATTCCACCTAATTAAATAGCCCAGTCAGGAAAAAGGGCAGTCCCTAAAGAAAAATTGTTGGGCTATTACCAGAAAAAGAATAAGGAATGAGGGAATGGATGGTGAGCAAGTGAAAATATATGGTGTACATTTCAGAATATAAGAAAGCTAAGGACTGCAAAGTGTAGAACAAGGAATAAAGATAAAAAAACAAGCAAGTTAAAGTACTTCAAGTCAGCTGAAACAATACATAGATTTACCCATAAGTATCAGGAATAGATCTAGGCTGAAAAGGTAGAACTTTAATGATCCAATCTCAACTTAAGAAATTTATCATAAGCGCTGTTTAAAAATAAGTAGGATACTGTGAGAAGTGACTACCCTACAATTGAAAGGAACAGCAAAGATACTTTCTCCAACATTCCTGCCATTGTCTCCTCTCTCTTCCTCCCCCTCCGCCACTCCTCTCTCTCTCATTTTAGGATGGGACCTTCTGCTTTACCTTCCCTTCTCACCCGTCTATGCTCTTCCCCATGGACTAACACAAAACTTAATGCTCATATTTAACCATGGCTCTCTCTAGACACTCTCTATTTCAAAGCTGTCTATACATTAATTACATTCATTACATTCATTATATTGCCCATTTCCGCCCTTTCCCTGTAGGAATGCTCTCAGGCAGATCCTGTCCTTGTGAGGATAAGGAGAAATTCAGCTATCTAGCTGGAGAGGCAGCTCAGAGACAGCTTTGAGCAGCAGACTCTACCCAAGAGATCAGAAACAGGAAGCCCATTTGACCACATGATTTTGAATCAAAGTTGCCAGCATTAAAATCAATGTTAGATTTTTGTCTAACTTCTCTATGTATTTCTCAAGTATTTCAGAATGTAAAGGGAAGGGGAGTATAGTTATTTGACTTCCTTAAACTCGAACTTTTTTCCAGAAAGTATGCTAACATGAATTAGGGCTAATGATTAGAATTAGAATGTCATTTGGAATTCCACTAGAATTATTTTCAATCTATAATATTAGTTACATGTGGCAAAAAAAAAAAGTGACTGAAAATAGCCAATAATTATTGGCCCATGTTTATTTTTTAGAAATAGTCTGAAATTTTTATCTGATTGCAGATCAATAGAAAATCTAACATACTTCTTTTAACTGCCTAAGGTAATGTGATCTAATGAAATTCACTCTACGGGCAGAAAACCTGATGCCTTACCCACCTAGTCATATGGCACTTATCAATTAACCCCAGTTACTCTTTGCCTGAAAGAAATTAACAATGGAAACATCTGTAGTGTTAAAGAATTGCTTGCTGATTGGTACTTAGTATTTATAAAGTATTCATAAATGCTTAAAAGGAAACTTCAACTTATAGACAGGTGATAATAAAAACTCATTTTTTTTCCATCCAAAATATGTAAAATTGTAAAATATGGCAAGATATATACAGTGGATTTAGAATACCCAAAGCAACCTTGAAAAAGAAGATTAAAATTGTCAGAATTACATTACCTGACTTCAACACTATTAAGATGTAGCATAGATGATAATGTGTTAGTGCATCATAATTAACCAACATATCAATGTAACAGAATAGAGAATAAATAGGAACATTCCTTAATTTATAACAAAGAGGCCATAATAATTGGATATCCACCTGTAAAGAGATTAACTTAGACCTCTATTTCACACCAAATACAAAAATTGATTTGAAATTGATTACACTCGAATCATAAAAGCTATTTGTAATAAGGTTTTAAAAAGAAAACATCTTCAACTTGGAAGTAGATAAATGTTTCTTAGGTGGATTTTCCGAGTAAAACATGGGTAAGATCTTGATAAAACCTTCGTTAAAGCAGTTATATGAGTGGTCAATAAGCATATGTGCATTCTCATTAGAGAAGTAAAAATTTAAAACCCCAATGAAATACCACTAATATCCACCAAGATGGCTAAAACTAAAAAGACTGACAACACCAAAAGTTGTCAGGCATATGGAGTAACTGAAACTCTTAAGTAGCGTTGCCTGAAGAAGGCAGAAGTTAGCGAGCACTGACTCTCTAGAGCCAACATCTCAGCCTATTTAAGCTCTCAATGACTTCATATTACTAACTTGAAATTGGCCACAGGGGTATATTTACATCAAATTGGTATTAGTAACAATTTACACCTTTCTTTTTCTTCTCCTCCTTCTCTCTTCTCATCCTCCCTCTCCCCCTCTTTCTGTCTCTTCTTCCTCTTGTCCATGCCCCCTCTTTTTTCTTTTTTGGAGAGTCAGTTGATAATCATTTCCCAGCACACCACTGGTTACAGTAATTTTGAGAGAATATTCAACAGTTTCTTAGAAAAATAAATATATAACAAGTCTCTGACCTAGTAATTTCACAAAAAGATTTCTGCAGGACTGTTCATAGCAGCCTTATTCATATTAGCCAAAACTTGAAAACAGCCCAGGTATCCATTAATAGGAGAATGAAAATATAAACTATGATGTAGTCATACACAGAATAGTTCTCAGCAGGAAAAACAAACACTAACATTGAGGACTCTCAATGAGTGCCAGAAGTCTTATACAAGACTTTATATTACATGGTTACATTTATACAAAGTTTTAAACAAGACAAAACTAATAAAAGGTAAAGCAAAACAAAACAAAAAAGCAGTGATGTCTCTGGGGCAGAGGATGGGAGCAAGCACTGACTGACAAGGGATTTGAGGGTAGTGATAAAATTCTGTAATTTAGTAGGGCTTTATGTTAAACACATACAAACATCTGTCAAAACTCAGTGATTACATACTTAAGATTTGAGTTTTCATTGCCTGTATATTACCCCAACAGAAGAAAATATAAATAAATATGAACTCTAGTTAATGATTTATTTGCTTTACTACTTAGGAGAATTTTACTACTACTCATGTCTGCAACTTACTTTGAAATGCATCACAAAAATAAGATTGTTTGTTAGACGACTAGAGAAATAGGTAGGTGGTAGATACATGATAAAGCAGAGTAAACAGTAAAATGCTAATGGAAGAATCTAGAACATGGATATGGATCTCCACTGTAAATTAGTTTTAACTTTTCTGTGTATTTGAAACTTTTCATCATAAAATGTCAGAGAAAATCAGGAAGTGAATAAAAAAAAAGATAGCTTTTATTTACTGTGCTTATCCTTGCCAGGTACCATACGAGATAATTTGCAAGCATTATCTAATCTTCACAACCACCGTATTTGTTAGGTGCTATTATTATTTCCAGTTTACAAATAATTAAACTAAGGTTTAAAGAAATAAAGCTCTATAGCAAGGAACATACCTTGGTTCATTATACACAAATTACACAAATGAGGAACAACCTCAGTTCAGTATACACAAATTACACATATTTTGCTTTGTATGGAAGAAACAGAAGAAAAACAGGATAAAGTCAAGAAGGAAAGTGTTCTCAATGGTGATAAATAAGAAATGGGGACATTTGCTCAGAATCCCTGCTTTACCATTTTTTAAGACTAAATTATGAACAGAACTGGTTATAGACTTTGTAGGGTTCAGTAAAAAATAAACATGAAGGACTCATAGCTCAAAAGTTATTAATAAGTTAAAGAAGGTGAAAGCAAAACATTAAACCACGTGCAGACACCTCTGAGACTCCTGCCTTTACCACTGCTCGGGCCATATGGGCACTGAGCACAAAACAAAAAGTACTGAATCTCATTCGTATTATGACACATTTCTCAAAATATCAGACAGCCCCTTCTATGATTACAATTTTTCCTGTCTCCCCCTTCTGGAATTAGGGGTTTTGTACACAAGAAGCAGAAAAGGCAAACTCATACCTTGGTGGTCATGATGTCTGATTACTGAAGATACAGTAAGACTCCTTAAAAGACTGTTTTGTGTTCTTGCCAAAATCAAGACACATTAGTCATGAAAAGTACTGATCTTCCTCTCTAATTGGTCATCACAGACACAGCTGGGAAATGCTGATGGATCATCCTACAAAAGTAAACAGGTTTGAAAGAAGAAAGCTTTGTCCCTAGTGGAATGAGCCAGTTATTTATCATTTCCCACCCATTCCAGAACCTACTGGGCATCAGGAGACATCTCCTTCATTTATATAGCTGTCTTTTACCCTCAGGATATCTAACCAAAGAGCCCATTTGCACTTTAGAATATGGAGACCATAGCACAAACTGAAAATGCTTAAAAAATATAAAGCTTCTGTGCATTTCCAAGCCATGACAGTTCAGCAGCAGCTTAGCTGCTTCCCGCCTGAATTGTCGTGTAATCAGTAATTCTCAGACAGACATGAAACACAGTAGTTTTGCTATGGATAATAGGCTGTTCATCCACTGAAAAGACTTCCATATTTTTTCATGTACTGTACAAAATGCTTCATTTCTACTAGAATCAAAATGACAAATCCTTTTACATCAGAGTTTTGCTGGCTGCCTTGGGAAGCTGAAAAATATTGTGAGCAGAGAAAAACTGGGAGGATTTTAAGAAGCTCAAGCTGGGGAGAGGCGCTCCCTTTTCATTCTCCCTTTTCATTCTGTACCACACTCTGCCAGGGTTATTCAAATTTCAATGATCACTGCAAGCTTGGATAATTCCACATTCAGAAATGCTTCCCCAAATTATTAAACTTAAGATCCCTATATAAGTAAGGCCACAAGAAGGTGCAGTATAAGAATGGGTCCTTTGACAACTTCCAGGAAGTCCTTAACTTTAAAGGGAAAAAACCATTTAACCTGGGAGTGAGGAAAATATGCTGAATCCCTAGAAATTTCTAGGACTGCTACCTCATTTAAAGCTGAAAAAGTCACTTTACAAAATGCAGAAAGCTAGCAGACTTTCGCAGTGACTGAGAGGCTCAGCTGCCTTCATTTAGGAAAGTGAAAAACACTGCATTTTTCGTGAAAAGAGGTTCTCCTCTCATTCACAGACTTTGCCTTCAACATACCTGGAAATATGTCAAGAAATGTCTCTTAGGGACAGTTGGGCTGACCTGTTTGAATTAAAATCTTTCATGTCTTGGGAGGAGCTGAGAACAAGGACAGGTAAAACGAGCATGGGTTTTTAATTCAGAGAATTTGCCAAATTTAGGGCAACTGCATCCAGTAAAGCCATACCCTAAAATGAAGACTTGAGGGTTCCTATTGAGCATGTTTACAGCACAGATCATTGTACGCCCACCATGGAGTGCAATGTTAAGAAGGTGGCTGAAAACAGATGTGTGTATTGATAGTTTCAACTACCTCCAAGTAAAGCCAAACTTTCCCTCAAATAAAGTGAACTAATGGGTAATTTGCCAGGACTGGGGATGCACAGATAACGTGTCTGCCTAGAGATAAACCAATTGTTCACTTATCTTATTTTTAGGCAGATAATCCATGATATCTTTGGCAACCATTTATAACTTTTTTATTTACTTACATCACTGTTTTTAACTAATTTGAGCTAGGAAGCAGTGAAAATAGCATGATTTCAATTAAAATGGGGAAATACCTTTTTTTAAATTAAATGCATTGACCTGAAATCCATACTTCTAATATTTTTAACATATCACCATATGCAACTCCCAGTTTTGTTCCAAAAAGCTAAATTAGAAAGAGGAAGAGCTCTGAGATCTAGTAAACCTGATCTGACTCCTACCTCCACCAGCTAGCAGAAAGTTGGATAAAACTCAGAGCTGGCATTGAAACACTGCAAGCCTTGGTTTTTCTCTTTTGTAAATGGAAAATATGATACTTCCTGATTTGTGAACCTTAAACAAGTTAATGCATATAAGACACCCAGCACCGGCCTGGCATGCAGGTGTTAAGCACACATCTTGGTTCCTTCTCACTCTCTCCTCTCCTCCCCCTCACCAAGCCATCCTGAAATTGCCTGCTAACAATGGCCTGAAGGTGGCTCGAATGCAGTTTCACCAACCTCAAGTTATTCTACTTGTTAGTAGTTACACTGAATAATACATACAACTTGTTCATCACTCCAGAGAGTTCTTGCATTGGAAAATCACATTATCATCTTTGCATAACAAAAGGTTTTAATATGAGCCTCGAAAGAAAGAAGTAAAGCTTGATCACACAGCTCAAAATTCAGTATTTCTTATTTTTCCCTTTCAAATGAGACCCATCGAAGCGCTTACAATTGCTTTTCACCAGCATTTAATCTGTATTTCTCACTAATAGATATTAGTAAGCTTACAAGATTCTTCCTCAGAAGCAGTGAGAAACTCGGGCCCTGAGACCAGACTGCTTGAGCTGGAATATCAGCTCCTTCACTTAGAACTGCATGCCATGACAAAGCACTGACCACTTCCGGCCTGGGTTTTCCAGTACTACAAATGGGGACAACTGCCTCACTTTGATCTTATCAAGCTGTTGTTAGGATCATATAAATTTATGATGTGAAATGCATAGATGGTGCTGGAAAGATGAAAAGCTCAAATAATTAATTTTTTCAGTCTAATGTATCCATCGGGATTCTTTCTGCAGACCAGGACATTGGACTCTTCCAATGTGGTAACAATTTTTCTCAGTAAGTCCATTTCTCCCCCTAGAATTCTACAGATCATTAAAAGGACAGATATAGGAAGTGGGGACTTCCTGGTGGTGCAGCGGTCGGGCGCTGCGCTGCAGAGCTGTTGGTGGCAGCAACGTGAGTTCAACACCCAGCCGGGGAGTTTCCCACAAGGCGTGGCCGGCCGACCTCTCCTGCCTTGCCCGCTGCTCCCCTCAGCAGTGTGTTTCTGTTGATCTGCCTGTGCTGCTCCCCACTGTCTCTGGTGAGCCCTCTCGCCGCCCCATGCCTCTGGCCTGTATCCCAACTTGTATACATAAATAAATAAATCTTTTTAAAAAAAAAAGACCCTAGCTTTAAAAAAAAACAAAAGTAAGATATAAGAAATGAATATCATAAGGGAAGGGGGAAGAGGGTGGTAAATTGGGAGGAAGGGGCTGACTGAATGGCAAAGGATAGAATTAGATTTAGTAGTAAACATAACATAATATGTACAGATGTTGATTTATAATGATGCACACCTGAAACCTATATAATGTTGTAAACATTTTTATAAAAATTCCTTAAGAAGAAAAATAAGAAGCTAGGAGAAAAAAGTATTTATAGAATTGAATATATCCACAGATCTGTTCTGACTTGGGCTTGGAGGGCACACCCAAACAGACACACACACAGACACAAACAGACCAACTGTCTCCCCATAGAAGACAAATTAGTGATTTCTAATCACTAAGAAGAGAAAATAAGCAACCGACTCAAAGTTCATACCCGTTTTTAATGGAAGAACAGAAATTATTTTATATGATCCATTTATTAATGATAATTTCTAAAACAAAATTAAGTGACCAGGGTCGTCTTCTGATTTTTCTGATTGCTAGGTCAAAGTCAGGTGATTTAGAACTGTACTTCTCATACTTACATATGCACAGAAATCAACTGCATTAAATACAGATTCACATTAAACAGGTTGAGTGGGCCTTGAGATCCTCTATTTCTAACAAGCTTGGGGTGATAGCAACACTCTGGTCAGCAGAGCAAACTGAGAAATCAGGAATCAGAGACCCATGGCAGAATAGTCTGGTAGTCACACTTGCAAATTTCTCTTTTCTAAAAGAAAGCAACCCAAAATACAAAGAAAATTGACCTGTACAAATCCCTAACTAGAAGGATCACTTATTTTGAGCTTTTGATATCTCTAAAGAAAGTATCTCCAGTGATGAGAATATGCTGCAAACGGGAGTACAGAACCTGAACTTGACTTCACCAGCCATTAACCAGCATAGCCCATTTTTCAAAACTGAGTGGCAGACACCCCCACGTACCACACTGTTCTAGAACTCAGGGCACAGCAGTGTTCAAAACAAAGTCCTTGCTCTGACAGAGCATGTGCTCTAGGGAGGAAGGGAATAAACAAGTAATGAAGTAAATAAACAGCAGGTCAGAGGGCTATGGGGCTATAGAGAAAAAATAATACAGAACAACAGATGAGTGCCCTGATGCGGTATTTATTGAACAAAAATGTGGTCGGGAAAGTCCTCAAAAATAGGCTGATATTTAGGTAGAAGCCTTAAGGAAGTGAGGAACAGGGCTATGTAGTTGTTTTGGAGAAGACTGTCCAAGGCAGAGCAGACAAGTTTGAAAACACACTGGACATGAGAGAGACAGAATCATGGAGGATCATAAGCCCGGAGCAGAGCAATATGAGATGGGGTAGCATTTTGAGTTATGCTACAGTATTACTTGGAGTTAAAATCATGCAAAAGAGAATATAAGAACAAAGCACTATTACCATAATTTTTCTAGCTGAAGATGAAAATAGAATTTAATAAAAAGAACACTATCAGTGGGCTTTAGTTAGAACTCAGTGGGTGGACCACGCTGCTATAAAAACAGGTAAATCAGTGTCCTTCTGACAAGGGATTACAGGAGGGAAAGTAATAAGGTCATTAACATGAGGATGATAGTTCCAAACAGTTAAGTAATTACTGAAGTGCTTTTATATATTGGAAAGTGAGTGCTTTTGTCATTTGGTCAATGGGGCATCACCAATTAGTTTGTCTATCAAAATTATCCCTCCTAATACATGCACCTGACTAAATGCATATCCATCCAAATGGGCACCTGGAGGATTTTGAACTGAAAACTGCCACAGAGCCAGGGTTTCCACCATCACTTCCAATAAACACAGATGTGTCTCTTAGTGAACATTTAGAAATTCATATTGGTGAGCTCACACATGCAAAAGTATGTAAACTTTTTCTGAGTTCATGTTCTCTCAGAAAACTCAAACAAACACCAGCACGGTACACCACAAAAGGAAAAATATATAACAAGCCTGCATATGCCATTTCTGCATCATGCTACCCTCTGCAGGGGATACCCTGCCCTAGCAGGTGGGGCAGGAAGAAGGAACAAGCTTGGGGACACTGCCAGGCCAACAGCAATGACTGGTCACCATTATTTCTAGTTCTGTGTGACAACTCAGTCTTTTGGAGCCTGAACTTGAGTCTGTGGAGAAAGTCATCACCAATCAGGCATTCTCCACAGCCGGCTCCTATCCTCTGCTTTTAGATAGATGTCATATCTAAAAACATAACAAACAGGGCCTCCCCGGTGGCGCAGCGGTTGAGCGCTGTGCTGTGGAGCTGTCGGCAGTGCACGATGCGAGTTCGACACCAGCCGGGGAGAATCCCACATGGTGCGGCAGACCTCTCCTGCCTCGCCCGCTGCTCCCCTCAGCAGTGTACTTCTGATCTGCCTGTTCTGCTCCCCACTCTGTCTCTGGTGAACCCTCTCGCCGCCCCACGCCTCTGGACTGTACCCCAGCTTGTATGTATAAATAAATAAAATCTTTTAAAAAAATAAATAAAAATAAAAATATAACAAACCTTCTTTACATGGTTTCCATCACAACTTAAAGCAAAACCCATATTCCTTGTCATCACCTACAAAATCTACTTATCCTCAACCTTCTCACTCAAGTACTCCATTCCAACCACATTGGCCTTCAGACTCTTCCAGAAACACATAAAAGCATTCTTTCCTCTTGTGAGAGCAGCTGCAACAGCCATATATCTTCTAACAAACACCCACATTCACTCATCCCCTTGTTTAATGGGGTCTCTGCTCAAATGTTACCTCCTCAGAGGGGCCTTACTTACCTTGCCCATCTAGAATAGCACCCATGTGATTCTATCAGCTTCTTTTCCACCATCATTCTTCACAGCACTGTCACTATCAGACAAGATATTAATATTATAAGATATTTGCCTGTGTTCTACCTAGAAGGTGATTAAATGTCATTCTCTCTGGTTCACCATTGTACCCTTAGGATCTAGAACTATCAGGAAAACATTTGGTGCTAAGTGATGACTGAATGAACAAGTAAATAAATTTAATTCTTACAACTAAATCTATTAATTTAACGAGCACACAACTAACCCATAAAGACATCAGTGTTCATGATTTCACATTTGCAAGTGACCCCAAAGGGACATGACGTGCTCTGCATCCTTGAGGATGCACCTGTGAGTGAACTAGCAACTGCCTAGAAAATCACCTATCATTTTACTGTTCTTTGTACATCATCATTTGCACAAAATTTTCTAAGTGTCTTAAAGAGGTGTATTTGATTTTTCAGTCATGCTTGACTGTACTCTGTGACCCAACTCAAATATTAACCCAATAATAGTATAAGGATTGCCACTTAAGTATTTGTATGTTTTCCTCATTAATGCCAAAGGTGCACCTAACTTGTTTCTACCCAGGGAAAGCACTCCTTACCTTCAGGAAGACCCCAGTGATGGAAAGCTGCTCTGCTCTCCCTGCTCTCCGTCTCCACCTGGCCTCACCATTGAAACATACACTTTTGTCCTGGCCCCTGTTCCCTGCTGAATCTATTCATCTATTTGTCAAGCCTCACAAAACTCAGCCATCCCTTTCTTGACTTCCTAGCTCAGCTAGCATGCATGATGGGATGCTGCCTCAGTTTAGGGTCAGCTACAGACAACAGACACTACTATAGCTGCGACAAGCAAAAAAAAAAGAAAGTATCGCCAGGTATGAGGTCCTTAACATAGTTCTTTAGAAGAACAGGAGAAAAAGACTACATCAAACTTCCCAGAATGGCTCCCATAATCACACAGCCTCTGTTGTGACTATAAAGATCCTTTGTTGAAACACAAGCCCACCAGGGAGCCAGTGATTAGACTAAGCCTCCTCCTCAGGACGGGGAGAGTCCTGTGGCTGCTAGTGAATCCAGAAGGTAGGTCCTTATACCTTGCCTCTCGCTTCTTTTATACAAGTCTCTGACTAGTAGCCCCATAGGAAGAATCTAATCATATTTGGGAAAGACTTTCAGAAGGCTTCAAACTTCCAGCCCCCCATTTAGTGGAGATCAAACCAGAGGGAGCTTGGAGGGAGGTCCGGCATATCAGCCCATGGTGAGCAGCACAGAGTCCCTGCCAGGGAGTATAGCTGTGTGGTTCTTATTATAATAATTGTTATTGTTTTTGATAAGGAACTTTTATTTCTCTGAAGAGAACATCAGAATAACCACCAGTAGAAAAATAGGCATTTAGTGCTATGTCTGGTACTGGCAATGTAATGAATATTTATCAGTCAAAGAAGAGATGATATCAGGTGCAACTTAAGACTGTTCTCGTAGCATCCTTTGATAAGGTGAGTAGGTGGAATGTTCTATTACCTGAGACAGGATATGGTCTTTATGTCTTCATGTCTAATATTTTAAAAAACGGAAATGCCAGTTCTCTTGGGAAGGAAGGGGACTCTGGATTTATAAAACAGTGGATTCCTAACCTTAATACAAGAAATGACAAACCCGAGCAAGCTGCTACTCTGTCAGCACCCACCGCCCTACCTCCAGAGGCAAGGCTATTAATTAATTGGCTCCCTTGGCCTTCACATGAGATGGGAATGGGGTTAATGTCCCGTAACCAGGAAAAATGTCCACACCCACACAAGGACCTGGCATTCAGGAGCACACTAAAGTGAGGGAAGTGGAAAGTGGACACGTTATTAAAGTGGTGAAGTTCACATAACCATGCAAATTGAGACCGTGGTATTTACAATATACCTGGTTCTACTGCTGCCTTAAAACTTTCCTGGTGTATCTCCGATAAGATTCTTCAGAAAACTTTTTGGGAATATTTTCCAATCTCCTTCAAACCTGTTCCCTGACTTCTGACACTTTTCTCTTTGAGCATAGCCTTTCTCATATGAACGATTTCAACTTCCCTCCTCCCCACTTTCTCCCACATACCTTTTCCATACCTTTCCTCTCCATACCTTTTCCAGCTAGTACCAGTCTCTTTCCATTTCTAGGTCTTCTAGGGCATCAAGAAGGGCCTGTTTTATTAACAAACTTTCATTGGAACATTGCTATGCCCATCTTTTATCTAGTGTATATGGCTACTCTCACACTACGATGGCAGAGTTAAGCAACAGAGACCTTTACACAAAAGGTTGCTGAACCCTATTCTGGAGAGTCTGTCTCTTTCCACCCTCTGAAATTTCCTCTTATCTACATCTTCTATCGTGCTGTTATCTTCAATCTCTCCATTTCAATGGTTTCCTTCCCTTCAACCTATAACAAATAACATCATCATTCAATTTTTTTTCCACAAATCCCAGTTGAGTACCTACTAAGTGCCAGGTGTAGGAAATACAGAAATTAATAAAACATAATCTTTTGCCTTCAAGCTGTTTGTAGTCAAGTAAAGGCAGGTATGTACACAGTCAAGTGTTCTCTAGTATATCAGAAGCCAGGAAGGTCTAAGTAATATTTATTTCTATCTAAGGAGCTTAGGAAATCAAACCTATCTGGGAAGTCCAGAAGAACACACAAATAACAAGTACTTCATAAAGGTGGTGACTCTTACACCAATCATCATTTAAAGAACACATCTTCCCTTGGCCATCCTTAAACCTCTCTCTACCCTTCCATATACTTTCCCTTTCCCTTTATTGCTAGTATTCTTGACCTTGAGCCTACTCTAATTCCCTGCAGCCTGGTTCTCGGTTCCACTACACCTCAAAGGTTGTTATTAGCCCTCAATTGATCTGTTTATAGTCTCATCTCAATTCTTTCACTCACCCTCCATGAATAGTTGACTGTGACCCACTCTTACTATAATTCTCCTGCCTAAAAGCTTTCATTGCACCACCTGTCCAAGTTTCAAATCAAATCAGATTTTATATAAAGTTATTCACAATCTATATTTCTTCTTGCCCACAGAATGCCTTACAAATCTACAAGTCTTTCCCATCGTGTTGTATCTCCTTGCCTTTTCATGCTTCAACCCTTGTCTGGGGTAGTTCTCATCATATTTCTGCATCCTCCAAACTTCACATTACCTAATTCAAATATCATTCCTATTATGAAAGTACCCCAAATTAACTTGGTTGGCTTTTCCCTCCCCCCTCCTCTCTATTCCCAGAGCACTCTAAAAAGACTCTAAATCTTAAGTGTTTGCTTACATATATGATTACCTCATTTTACTATGTGTGGAAATTACGGCTCATAGGTCTTTAAATCTCAAGTACTTACATGAAATCCACATAGAGCTATACTAAATAAATGATTAGTGTAGCAGCCAGACCTGGCCATTTCAACCAGGAAAGAAAAAGCATATCTCTAAATATATCAAGACTAGTTATTTCTCAGGCACACATTTCTTAAAATTTAGTATACTTTTAGAATATGCAAATGACAATAAAACTTCCCTTCAGCATATTAGAGTGACAGTTACAAGAAAATGACATAAAACTGCTCCCTAAGGAACCAACTCAAGATAGCATCAGATACTCAAGCTTGTCACTAGGAAGGGTACCACCTAAGTCATATTTTTTCAGCTATAAAATAAAGATGGCATAGTTATAACTCTATTTTCATTATTATCTCTGTCTCTAGAACTTTATTTGGCTTGGGCCTGGAAGCAGATAAGTATTTAGGTTAGCATTTTACATAGGGGACTAACAGGTTTGAAGCAGACGGGCAAGAGAGATGTAGATACATGTCCAGTGGATTCCACCTTCTCCAGGGCAGCAAAGGACACTCTCCATCTTTGAGGGATCCCCTGTTTGCTTCAGCCCTACCCAGTTCTTGAATAAGAATGAGCTACTCACACCAAGACAATCAGAGTCTGTGCCAGTTCCTGGGGCCTTTCAGAGCTTTTGGAATCAACAAGAGCCCTGAAGCAGGAGGAAGAAAGCATCACACTCCTATATTATTAATACTCTTAAAGACCCCCATGGGCACATAATAATGTAAGGAAGCTAGTCATGTCATTTGGACACTTTCAAAAACAATTTCAGGCCAAATTAAAGCCATAGCAAAGCCACTGCCAGTTCTGTAGGGCAAAACAGCATTCATTATCTCATAAACTGTTTCACTTTCTGGCTTCTGCATGTATCCAGCTAGTCAAGTGTCAGGCCAGAGCCTGGAACTCACATGCTTTGCAGCTTTCACTGTGACAACTGCATTTCAAAGCCCACAGTTGCAGGCAAGACAACGTTTGTAATTGTCTTGTTGGCTAGGTGGAAAACAAATACACATTTAGATCACAACAGATAAGTGTTTCCTCTGAATTAATCACACACGGGAGGTCAAAAAACCCACTTCTGTGCAGGAAATTGAATGTCAGAGAAGCAAAGTCTCCCAAAAAGAAAACAGAATAACTTTAAATACAGGAAAATTTTAGGATATCCAGAGTATTCTTGAGGCAGGAGTTCTTGTTATGAAGCCAGCCCAGAAAAGTCAACAGGTAGATAAGGCTAACTGAGAAGGCCTGAAGGAGACTGGCAATCTCGCAGGTTCAGGTTTCCAGGGAATCCCTTTTACCTCCGCTAGTGAGATCACACTGATTATAAAGACTTGATACAATTCATTTCAAAATGCAGTGTTCACAAGCCCACTGTACGCCTGGCACAGAAGCCCATGAAACCTGCCTCCAGGCATTACTGACACTCACAACAAAAGCCACAAGTAGATTATTCCTTTTTTCTTCTAATACTTGCATTTGGAAGGTATGCTGCTCTGTTGAGAGCAGAACTAACAAGGTAGACTATGTTTGGTGAGGAGTAGGAGGGAGGGAGAAAACAAATTTTGCAAAAAGCAGATTCTGTGTACAGAAATATTATGTAACACCAGCAATGGCCATAGATAATTGGAAGGTGGGCAAAGCAACCCACTGTTAAACCAACTCTGCACCTGGGCAAGCATAGCAAGGGAAGCCAAAGCATGCACAAAGAATCCTTCACTTCAAGTTGGAGTCATATTGTCTACACCATGTTGTCCTGGAAGTAAACAGGAAGGGGTCCTTTAATACAGATGTCTTCGGTCTATATTCTACTCTTTGACAAAACTAAACCAAAACATAACAAACCCTATAAATATGATGCAGAAATGAGGCTACTAGACAGGGAAGGGGGACGGAATGGGAACAAAGTGGGGAGGGAGTGCAATAGTTATGGTGAAGGACTATGGTGCTTTGGTGGGGGTGTGTGGTGTGGTGACATACAATGCTAACAGTGTTGTAGGCCCATGTTACCTTAATGATAAATAAAAGCAAGGGACTGTCTACTGATCTTGCCAGTAGTCCCCCACGCTGCAGCCTCTGTGAAGACTCTGCCCACCAATCAGAAACAGAGCTTGAGAACCAATACAAAAGCTTCACCGCAACTGACCTAACCTCAGACCATCTCCCAACCTGATCCTTTAAAACTTTCCTATACCCTGGCCCTGGAGATACACACCTTGGTCATGGATCCAAATCAGAATTCTTACTCTAGATTTAATGCCTTTCCTGAGGTGTATGATTATTTCTTGGTTGGCAGCTATAATTAAAAATTTAATTGTTCTCTAAGTATTTTACTTGTATTACTCATCTTCCAATGTCGCTGCAAACTCCTTAAAGATAGGAAACATGACCTGATCTTTTTCTCCTATTCGCCTAGAAATGTGCTGTGCACTTATTAATCAATAAGGAAGTGCCTAATAAGCTACTGACTCACACTTCCTGGATGATCTCCTGGCTCTTGGAATGAGAGGTCTTTCAAAATTTCGAGGAATTCTTAACTTTAGCAAACTTTGAACAATAGAGTAACAGTTCGGTGCTGAAGAAAGAGCCCACAATTACGAATATGTTGATCTTGGTTCCACTTTTACTTCAACCGCTCCATGTAAATAAGCATCTTTGGGTCTCAGTTTCCTCATCTTTAGAATGGGAATAATACCTTCCTATTAGAATCAAAATAAGTTGTAAAAGAAAGCATTTTAATTTTCCTTTGTTTAAAGGATTTGCTTTTGTATTGAATTAGGCCAGAATTCAGTCACTCTTGTCAAAAAAAATTCTAATAAGCATTCTAGTATTAACTAAAAGGAGATTACAACTCAGAACAAAACAGCCTTCCTTTCTAAATCCACACTTCTCCCAAAAGCAATTGACAAAATAAATGAAAAATGTGACACAGTTAACTCTGTGCCCTTTGCTTTTGCAACCTAATTCTGCAAACTGCTGAAAAGGCACTTCTCCTCTAATGGAACCACAAGGGCAATGGCAAATTGTCTGGTCACTAGTCCAAGCTATGAGCTATATGGAGGAGTGTCTCCTGTCATCACACTGCTCATTAATTGTCCCATATAAGGCGAGGCGTGGGGAGAGTGTGCTCTTCTAAGATACAGCAGGAAGGCTATGGAATCGGGGAGCCCAGCTGTCGGAGGTCTCTTGCTACTCAGTCAACAAGCTCCAGACTTTGCTGGGGACCCCAAACTCCCACTGAGAGCTTTATTTTTCCATCAGTTGTGACTTCCCCTCCTCTCATTAATGTAAGTCCTGGGGTCTTCTTTCAGAAGCTGAGGCAGCATTCTTCAATAGGGCTCTCCTAATTGATGGAGGGCACTAGGAGGTACACATTCAAGCGGAAGCAAATGTTTGCACAGTTCCTTTCTTCACCCCCCTCTTCTCAGCAGTACTCACAAGACCCCCAGGGTACAATTGCCTTGAATGTAGTCAATTCAGGCTGCTTCTCTCATCCATATTAGCATCTTCTTTTGTCTATACCTATTGCCTTCCTTTTGCATACCCACTATCTCCATGGTCTCTTATCACTACCAAATAGATTCTTAACAGAGGCTCCAGGGCCAGACAATCAGAGATTGAATCCTACTTCCATGTAAATTTGGTAAGTCTGCTTCCTAACCTGTGAAATAGAGGCAACACATTTTCCAAAGAGGACTATTTTAAGGATTAAATGACACAAACATATGTAAAATATTTCCAAGCACAGTCATGCCACATGGTACGTGCTCAATATCAGTTGTCATCGACTGTCTCCTGACCATTTATAATCTAGTTCCTGTTATAATTCTGACTTAAAACATGGTGGGAAGCAATAGAGAAGTAAAATACTTGCCACAGGAGAAGGTAAGTGCTTGCATAGTAAGAAAATCAGAAGTAAATCAAAAATACCTATAGAATCCAGACATGCTAGGAGTGTGATGATAACCTCAGGAGACAAGATAAGGCTGGGTCTTATGACTCCACCCTAAACCCTGCATTAGAAGGAGAAGTACCCAATCTCTGGATTAGAGGTAGAAGGTAGAATAGCAGTGAGGCAAGCAAGTGAAAATATGAAGATTAAATGAAAGTATACAGAATAAACACAGAACTCCCAGAAGTTTGGAGGTAACCTCTCTGGAAAAAAATGGAACAACATCTACATCTAGGCAAAATACTATAGATTTTGACATTTGAATGTCCAGATGAAAAAAGCTATGCCATCCCACTGAACCCAAAGTGAGGTCCACCAGTTGAAAATTCCAAGATATAAACACAAAGTTTCTAATCAACTTTCTAAAACTTATCTAATAAACATGAACAGATGAGACAAGGACAGTTTACAACATTAAAAGGGATAAATAAGCAAATAATGAGAAAATAAAAGGAACTCAGAAGAAATAAAAATACAGTAAGAAAAATAAAACTATTCAACAGTGACAGGCTACAAAATTAATATACAAAAAAAGTTCTGTTTCTATATAAAGATAACAGAAAAAGAAATCAGGAAAAAAAACACATTTACATTTGCAACAAAATGAATTACATACCTAGGAATAAATTTAACCAAGGAGGTGAAAGACCTGTACACTAAAAACTATAAGAAATAGAAGCCAGGGCCTCCTTGGTAGCCTAGGAGTTAAGTCTCAGCGCTACCACCTAGAAGGCCCATGACGCCAGCCTGAGTTCTCTCCCCAGCCAGGGAGCTAACCCACATGGTGCAACAGACCTCTCCTGTTTCTCCCACTGCTCCCCCTAGCAGTGTATTTCAGTAAATCTGCCTGTTCTAATCAAAACAGCACGATATTGAGGAAAAACAGACAGATCAATGGAACAGAATTGAGAGCCCAGAAATAAACCCCCACATATATGAACAACTAGTTTATGACAAAGAGCCAAGAATATACAATGGAACAAGGAAAGTTTTTTCAGTAAATGGTGTTGGGAAAACTGGACAGCCATGTGCAAAAGAGACACTAGACCACTATCTAACACCATACTCAAAAAATAATTCAAAGTTAGATTTAATGTAAGACCTGAAGCCATAAGATATATAGACAAAAGTACAGGTGATAAGCAACTTGACATCAGTTTTAGAGATGTCTCTGATTATTTAACTCCAACAGCAAAGAAAACAAAAGCAAAAATAAATAAAAGGGACCACATAAAACTGAAATGTTTCCACACATCAATGACAGAAATTGTCATCAAAATAAAAATGTATCTTACTAAAATGGAAGAAGATATTTGTAAATCATACATCTGACAAGGGGTTAATACCCAAAATAAAGTAAGAGCTCATAATTCAACAACAACAACAAAAACCCAATTTTAAAAAATGAGCCAAGGATCTGAAAAGACATTCCTCCAAAGAAGACATGCACATTAAATGAAGTTCATTATCACTTATTATGAGGAAAATATAAATCAAAAAAACAATGATCTATCCCCTCACACCTGTGAAAGAGCTACGATTAAAAAACACAAGAAACAACAAGTGTTAAGGGTTATGGAGGGAAGGAAACCCTTAAGACAGTGTTGATGAGAATGTGAATTGGTATAATCATTATGAAACAGTATATAGATTCCTCAAAAAATAAAGGTAGAAATTCTGTATTACCTAGTTATCCCACTTCTGGGTGTTTCCCTAAAAAATACTAAGATACTAATTCAAAGAAACATATATAGTCCCACGTTCATTGCAGTATTACTTATAAAAGCCAAGAGTTGGAAACAACCTAAGTTGCCTATTGAGCAAATGATTGGACAAAGATGCAACATATTACACAAAAGAATGCTATTTAAAAGAAGATGAAAACCTACCACTTGCAACAACATGGATGGACCTAAAGGCTATATGCTGAGTGAAATAAGGCATAGGGAAAAAGACAAACACTGCAAGATTCCTATTTGTATGTGGAAGATAAAGAAACAAGGGTAATGAACTAATAAAAACAAACTCTTAGACTGTAAGAACAAAACAGTGGTTACCAGAAGGGAAAGGGAAAGTAGGACTAATCAGTTTAGTAAAAGAGGTTAACAGTATGGTGAAAGTTAACTGTATAGTGGAAATTATACCTTTAGCAGTAAACACAATGAAGTATATACAGATGTTGATTTAAAATGCTGTGCACCTGAAACCTGTATTATGATATAGACCAATATTACTTCAGTTAAAAAAAAATAAAAACTTTGAAAAAGCCCTCAATTCAATATTCTCAGGGAATCTGAAACTTTTCTTTCAACATGCTAAAGGGTTATGACATACTGTAGGTAAAATACTCAATAGTTCCTTCCTCTCCTCCAAAGGGGATATATTAGCATTTCTACTGGTAGGGGGAGAAAAATAGGTCACTTAAAAATAATTTTATATTAAAAATAGATCTACTATATTATCCAGCAATTACACTCCTAGGTATCCATACAAAGAATATAAAAACAGTAATTTGAAGGGACATACACACTCCTAAGCTCACTGTCATACCATTTACAATGTCCAAGCTATGGAAACAACCAAAGTGCCCAATAACGAATGAGTGATCAGAAGAGTAGACAAAGAAAATATGGTATACACGCACAATGGGAAATAATAAAGATGAACTCTTGCCATTTGTGGCATATGGATAGGACTGGAGGGGATTGTGCTAAGGAAAATAAATCAAAAGGAGAAACACAAATATTGTATAATTTCACTCATATGTGGAATATAAAAAACAAAGCAAAGAAACAGACCAAACCAAGACAAACCTTTGAAATCTGGCTGCAAAACTGAGGCTACCAGAGGGGAGAGTCAAGGATGGGGAGCAAAGCACAGAGGGCCCAATGGACTATTGTGGAGAATGGATGCTAGGTGGTTAGGTCATAGGTAGGGTCTGCTAACACACATCTGAAGCAGTGTAAACCTATACCCCTAAACCATACACAATATTAAAAGTCAATGCTACCTCAATAAAAATTAACACAATTTTAAAAAATAAAAATTATTTTTATACTGTATCCATAATATAGAAGCAGGATATCATAAAAATAAACATTGGGGGAAAAAAGAAAATTCTTTTAGATATTAAAAACATTGCAAAAATTTAAAAAGAAGAGACAGTAAAATAGCAGCAAGTTTGGATCAAGGAAATCATCCAGAAAGTAGGACAAAAGAACAAAGAGATGGGGATAGGACAAAGGAAAGAAAATTTAAGGTTAGAGGTTCAATCCAACCAACAGGAGTTCCAGAGAGTACAGAGAAATCATGGATAAAGAAATTCTCAAAGAAACAATTCAAGGAAATTTACTGAAACGGGAAGACCTGAGTTACTTGCATAAATGATATATCAAAATAAATGAAAGAGGAACCCATATTGAGGATAGTATTGTAAAATTTGAGAATAACTGAGATAGAGAGCTCTTAAAGGTTCCCAGCAAGAAAAATCAGATCAGAGGCAAAGGCCCAGAAATAATAAAAGCATCATTCTTCTCAAAAGCATTATTACAAGCTAGAAGTTAATCTTCTATATCTAAAATAATTTTTAAAAAATTGCAACCAAGGATTCTAGGTTTACCCAAACTATAAATTAAGTGTAAAGGTAGACTAAATATTCTTTGTCAAAAACATAAAGGCACAGAAATTTAACTCTCATGGCTTTTCAGTAAAGTAAGAAGGATAAAGAAATAAATTAAGAAAAGGACATGAATCCTGGACACAAGAGAGAGAAGCAAAATTAATTAATCCACTTTGCTTAATCCAAAGTGAATTAGTCAAGGGTGGCAGCTTTTCAGGAAGTCCAGCGTCAACCAGTCTAGGGTGGAAGAGAGTAACCGAGAGCTATTGAAGACATGTTTCAATAAAAGGAGGAACAGTGATAGATTATTTCATAGGTTTGCTGTTGAGAAAATTTTTTAATAAAATACATTTTATAAAGCTGTTTGTTAGATGGCATAGGAGGAGTGGGTCAGAGAACCAAAGGCAGTGGAAACAAAAACAATGAATGAGGCAATTATTAATTCCAGGAAAAATTAAAGGATATAAAATAAATGTAATCAGAGCCTTGACTCAGCAACAAATATTTATACAGTAAAAATAATAAAAGCATTAAATATAGAATTAATCAAAAATTGTATTAAAGTATACGGAAGATGAGAAAATAGGCTACGAAACTAAAAATTCTGACTTCTCAAAATAGTAAGTCATAGACCAAGAAAAGAGTTGTAAGTTAAGTCTCTGAAGAACGGTATTGAATGAGGAAATAGATTATACTATTCTCTTACATACACTTTTTAGTACCATTTGACTCTTAAAATCATGTACAAATATTCATGTGATAAATTTTAAAAATTAAGTTAAAAATTGGATAAAATCACAATAATTAACTCATGCCCTTTCCTTTTAACACTTAATATTCCTAAAATACATTGGGGAAATTAAAACCCTCTTCCATTAACAGAACCAAGTCATACATTTATACTAAACATATTTTATTTAAAAGATTTGGTTATAAAGTATTAATCCCTTCCTGTCATCTTTATGGCCCACAAATTACCAAAATACAAAGTTCTTTGCAGTCATCTTTTTTTCCACATGATTATTACTCATAATTGTAGGAGTTTAAAAGTGACTCAGAACACTGCGAATATCTTTATAACAGAGTATCACAATAAACACATATGAAACTTCCACCCTTGCACTCCAGTCCCCATTGCCAAACATTTAAGAAATGTGGAGATTTGTTCTGAACTGTCTGTCATATGAGCCCAAGACTTTTATCATTGATATTTATCATTATTATCATGCCATCATTAACTAGATTATTAAGATTAATTATAAACACTAAGGGCAATAACAAACAAATCCTGGGAGCTAGTCACATAAAATTAGAATAGCTTTTCCCCAGAATTTATGAGAAAATTAAAGCAAAAACAAAGATTAAATCAGCAGCCCTGAACCACTTTTCTCTCCATTATGCCTAAGGGATAGAATATACTTTTTTTAAATTTTATTATTATTACTTTTATCTTTTACATTATTGTATATTCCCCTTGGGCTCTTTTCTCCCCAGTTTTGAGTCCTTATCCTCCCCCGCCCTCGCTGAATGCCTCTCTCTTATCTGTTTCCCCTCTATTCCTGTTATAAGTGAAACCATTTGGTATTTTTCTCTTTCTTTCTGGCTTATTTCATGAAGGACACAAAAATATTAATCCAAAGAGATACATGCACCCCTATGTTTATTGCAGCACTGTTTACAATAGCTAAGATATGGAAACAACACAGATGCCCAAAAATAGATGATTGGATCAAGAAGATGTGGTACATATACACAATAGAATATACTTTTGTGACTCAAACTGACCAGGGGTCTCCTCTCTTGCAATGGGGCATATTAACATTTCCACTAAAGGAAGACGAGTAGTGAGTAGTCAGAAAAAAATTTCATATGTAACTTTAGCAGGCTCCTATGTCCTGCTACCTGTCACTCATTCTCTCTCTTTTTTCCCCTCTCTCCATTTCACTCCTCTTATCCAACTGAGATAACTAGTTTAGGGATCAAATTAAGAAAAAGATAAGCATGACACAGGGGGAAAAATAAGAGCTCAGAGCAATAAAGAAACAGAGCTTTTATAACTTGCTTCTACCATCTGGTTCCTAGTCATCTGCTGATAATCCAAGTTTAATATAAAGATTGTGGAATAATTTCAAAAAGAGAGACTATTGCACATCACAGACAACTTCTGACAACATTTCCATCATTAGGCCAGATCTGGGACACCCATTTCCCTTCACCAGTCCCGATTCAAGCAGGGACTCCACACATCCTTACTCTTTTCCTCCTTTCCCATTTCTTGCTTATAAAATGTGCTTGTTTCTGTCCTTTGTTACCAGTTAAAATAATAAAAGAAAGAACAGCCAACATTTATTGGACATGTTAGAACCAAGATTTTATGAAACAAAATTTCACATAAATTACAAAGATTATTTTCTGCACTGTGATTATCTGAAGAATACAACCATAAGGAAAAAGGGTCTTGGATGATTTCAAAGATTCATATTCTAGGCTAAGATAAGGCACACATGATTTCATGTGGCTTTTTGTCTTTTCACCTAGTAAACAAAAAGAGCTAAGGGATATCAGATAGGTCTCTAGGCCCCTTCCCTTCAGATTCCCCTGATATTTAGCATTATCCTGAGTCCATTGTCTTCTTGGACAGTACTAACTCTGTTAGATCATGTTGCTTTCCATTGCAGGATTTTGTTTGAAATGCCTTCAAAAATGAAGGAGAAGGCTCCTTCCACCTCCAGCCTTCCTGTAGTGTTGTGGCGCAGACTATGAGCCCCTCACTGGAACACTGCCTTGTCTACGCAGTCACATGTCTGCTCTGTATATTTCCTCTGTGCTGACCATGTGGTCTATCCACATATGTCTATGTTGGAGATGACCATCAGGTTCAAATAACTTAGAATATACAGCCTTATGATTTCACCTGAGTCAACCTTTCCTTCCTTCTAACATTCTACTACTCTCTAATTCTCTGAATTTCATCCCAAGAACATCCCTTTGCTTTAGTTCCTAAAGCTCCTGTCATTCCCTAATCATACCATGTTCCCTCATGTTAAGGCATTTGTGGATGTTCTCTACCCAGCATGACTTCTATCTCACAATGTCTATTTTGAAAACTCATATTCATCATTTAAAGGTCAACCCAAATATCACCTCCTCTATGAAGTCTTTCCAGACTTCTCCAGGCAGGATTAATTGCTCTCTATTTTTGTGTTCCTTTATTAAAACCATCATTTATCAATTACTGTTCACTATTTATACATCTATTTCTTGTGCTAGATGGTGAGTTTCCAAAAGATAGATACCTACTCATATTTGTATCTCAAACATAGAGCCTCACATTACAACTATTTCCTGAATGACTATATGAACTGGATAGAAGATCAGCGAGGGCAGAGTCAGGGCATTTGTCTTTGCATTCCCGGGGACAGCCCCCAGTCCAGCATCACGTGCAATAAAGAATCTCACAAAAGGTCTATGAGAGTGACTGTAGTTGATATATCTGGTGTGTGAATGACATTCTTTTGGGTTCATCTCTGATTTCAGTCATGGCTGAGTGGACATTTGTGAGAATTAGACTTACACTACAGTGACCACCTGTCTCCCAGAGAAGATGCAACAATGAACTCATGACACCACATCCCACTGGTCCTATTGTACATGTCATCACCTAAAAGGATCTGTCTGGTAGAATATTAAAATGGACTCATATTGGCTCAGATATGGCACAAACTCCCATACCTACAACCTGCAGCATTGGAATGCTATTCTCCAGGACATATTATATGCACATAATGCTGTATACCCCAAAGCTAGAAAACAAAGATCTGGGTATCAAAGGGTGCAAGCATTGGTGGGCTCACACCATCACTCCCGTGACACAATTGCTAAACTTGGATTTCTTGTTTCCACTACTGTAAATTTGGTTTAAATAGCAGTCTTAGTCCTTGGAGGAAAACACTTCTCCAGTGGGACACAGAACCTAAAGCTGTGACTCCATCTGATCACCTGGATGATTCATACCTGTGAACCACAGGCAAGAACAGGGTTTCTACACTGACAGAGAAATTGACTGTGATAATCCTGAGGTGACAGGGTCACAACAACACAATGCGAAAAAGGAGTAAGTCTGGATCTCAAGGGATCCACAGATGCATCATTTGGTATTTCCAGTCCCATTAGTCACAGGGAACAGGCAACTGCAAGCAATCAGTCAACCCATCATGAGACCCCTCAGGCATCAGAGTGAAGGTCACCTTCTGACCAAGCAACCTAACAAGCACTGGCTGAGGGTGAGGGAGTATAGAATGGAAAGTGAAGGTGATAGATCGTAAATACCATTTGGACATTAGAATCAGCTGCAGCAGTAAGTACTGAAGTTTACTACATAATTCCTATTTTCTTCACAACAGACATCAGTTTTGTCTGCAGGGCCAGTGACAGAATGGAATTAACAAAAAGCATCAATGGATCTGAATAGTGGCAAGATGGCAGGATAACAGATACATCTTTTTGGCACTGAAGTAAATGAATGACTGATAGAGACACCAAAGGCCAGCCTTTCCATGCTATTTTATAGTAATACTATGAAGGCGCATGACTGCTTAAAGTATGTAGATATTATGCTGTTAGGTTTAAACTTTTAAATACTTTAATTAATATATCTTAGTGGAATCACTTTATATTACATTTTATCATTGACTAGTTACAAAATGTTAGAAATCCAAGGTATACAATAAAGAAACTCACAGGTCAATGTAATTAATATGATTCATTTTATAGTGACATATAAAATAATTCATCAGTTCAGAAGTACCTGTCTACAAAAATGATATTTATTACCTCAGTTTTCCCATATTATTCTCATCCTTGAGGTGTCAATGAGGCAAATTTTAGAAACCTTAATTTTCTGAAAATTTTTGCAAACATAATGATTCATTCCATCGGTAATCTCCTTGTGAAGTGATGCCTGTAACAGTCAAGATCTAACCAGGAAACAGAAACCACTTTACATACCAAAAACAAGGGCTTTAGTAACAATTGGTGGCACAGACTATGGAAGAAGTAAAGAGGAAAGCAAAGCAGCCCAGAAATAGCAACAGCTCAAAGTCACTACCAGGAAGGAAGCTGCATCTGCGGTCACCAGGAGAGCTGGTGTCCTGGCTTCTTCCACTCTCCAAACCTCCAGTCGCCCTCCGCGGACTGTCCCCTGCCTGGGCCAGCTGGAGGAGCCTGCGAGTCCATCCAAACTGCTAGAGAGCAGAGCATAGGAAGGGCAGGCAAGCACATGCAAGGAAACAGGACCAGGGCCATCACATCCACACAGTACACATCACAACAAAGATCTTCCAAAACAATCAAAGGCCCCCATGTGAGAAGCAGCACATCAGGACTGGTGCCTGAATTCTAACATCAGAGAACAGAACAAAGGGAATCTAATCTTTTGATTTTGCAGCTAACAAAATTATAAATCAACACCTCAGGGAAAGCCTTCTGACTCAGGTAGCAGTACTTACACATATTTTCAAAAACCCTCTCACTAGTATCCTTAGGAACAGACTAGACAGCTTTGCAAAAAATGTGTGTTTCCAGACAGGTAGAAGAAATATGTATCCAATTTTACTGTTGTTGTTTAGTCACCTCATCTCCAAGCTTTCTATAAAACGTAAATTGTGCTGCCTGTCTTCAAGGCAGTTTCAAGCTAAAGAAATTAATGAATTTAAAAATATGTTGCTACATTTTGGGTACAAGCCATAGTTTGAACACTAGAAAGATATTATAATTAATGCTTGCGATGATACTCATCATTAAAATAAAAGAAAAATTTGATTCAATCATGAAATCTTTGAAGCAAAAAATTAAATTTAGCAGAGAAAAGTCTATTGCACAAACTGAACAAGCACTTACTTAACGTAATAAATCAATGATTTTTTTGAATCATTATTCTTCCCTTTTTAATTTCAAAAGTATTACAACAAGAAAGTGTAACTGCAATATTGTGATTTACAAGAAATATGTAATTCGGTCTTCAAGCACAGTTCCTGACTCACAGCTTCCCAGACCATGACATTTTCCAAGTATTGAGACTGTTAAAGGAGTTTTTTGATATGTTAATGAGGTGACTTTTGGGAAAATACCTAAGAATGGAGGCTGGTTGCCAGGGAAACTAGCCTTTTTACTTACAGGGCTGGAACATTCAGTCCTATTCCCAAACTTCCAAGGAGAGAACAGAGACTAGAGGTTGAGTTCAATTGCCAATGGCCACCGATTTAATCAATCACACCTATATAATGAAGCCTTCATTAAAGACTAAAAGGAAGGACTTCAGAGAGATTCCACTTTGTTGAACACATGAAAATTTGGGGAGAATAGCATGTCTGACGAGGGCATGAAAGCTCTGCACCTTTTCCCCACACTTTGCTCTATCTCTTCTGTTTGACAGTTGATTTGTATCCTTTATAATAAATTGACGATCTAGAGAGTAAACAGGTGTCCTGGGATTTGAAGACAATCCTACCAAATTAATAGAATGTAGGGGGTTGTTCTGGTAACCCCTGAATCAGAGCCAGCTGGTCAGAAGCACAAACAATAATCTGGGCTTGTGACAGGCAGCTGAAGTCTTGAGGAAGGGGTCTTGGGAATTACTACTCTATAGCCAGCTGGTAAGAAGTCCAAGCAGCCCTGGGCTCAGGCCAGTACGAAGTAAACAGTGGTCTTGGGAGACTGAGGCCTTAACCCATGGAATATAATCTCTCTCCAGGTAGACAGTGTTAAAATTGAATTGACTCCTCAAATACTCCGCTGGTTATCTTAGAATTGATTATTAGTATGAAAAGGCCTACACACACACACACACACACACTCACTCACTCACTCGCACAATCAAAATGGATCCAAGAACCCAAAGCAGAAGTATAATTGGAACTGTGTTATGAATGATTAGAAGTTACAGAAAGCAGACTTTTTGAAAAATAACCAAAATGTCATAATCCCACTAGTACAAATAGTGTTAACATATTTGAGTTCTAGTCGTGAATCATGTCTTGAGAACCCAAAATGGGAACCATTATAGAATTCTGTGATAGACAATGGGCAGTATCAGTCTAATTTTAAATCTAAATCATGATCACAACTCTCATTTTTAATAACATGTGGGAAGAGAAGCAGAAAAAAGAAGGCATTTGCTTGTTTCCTGTCATACTTCAGTGATTCAGACATAAGGGGCCACGGAAAGCTACCACTGCTTAGTATCCATAAACTGTAAATCCACACAAATCCATTGTATTCTAAACAGAGTTTCTTATCTACAATTAGAATAATATTTCACACATTCCATAAAGAGTTCTTAAGAGAAAAACAACTCCTACAGGAATAGAAATGAAAGTTCCATTAAAAAACATTTCCCAACTTCTTTCTTCAGTTCTGCTGCCTTATCCATTAAAAAATGTTTGAATGTAGTCTAATTCTAAAAAATTAGACTTTTACTTCTGAAGATAAAAGAACCAAAAGGATCCCCAAAACCTACAATTGTGTAACACAATTTAGCAACAAATAATTCTAGATTATTTTACCATTTGATATATTTTTGTGTGTTTCTCTCAGCTCCTACTACAGCTGTAAATAAGTTGCCAAGTTCAGATCTCCTTTCTCCCTGATCCAACAGCCTTCTCTACCAAGCACTAATACATGCTTGATAAGTACTTTTGATACAATTAAGTCTGATTTTTAAATAAAATCTAAACTATTGCATAAAAATTAAAAGATACACTCTGGAAACATTTCATCAGATATTCACATTACTTTCTCCCTTATTTCACTCAGAGCCATGCTCACAAAATAGTATCAGAGAACCTTATTTCACTATGTAATGGAGAACTCCTACCACTTTCTATCACCATCTCTTCCTTTCCATCTCATTTTAGTACTATGGTTGCTTGAGGTAGAGCTGTATATATTCCCCACTAGGAAATAATCTCCAGGGTCTTTTTTATTCCCACCATATCTTCAGGGCCTAGAACAGAACCAGGTTCACAGTGAAACTCAATGAGGAAGTGTGGAATTAATCAATGTTAATGAATTAAATTTGTAATGACACATGAAAAATTAAGTAAATATATAAAACATAAATATATAAAATATATAAAATAATATATATATGATATATATAAAATAAAGACCTAGCCAGCATCAGCCCAGACCACTGAAACACCAAAACAGACCCACACCCAGGAAGGTGGTCAGACCAGCGGAGGCCTCACACTGCCAGTGCCTCGTTCAGACAGGTGAGAACCTGACCAGTAAGGAAGGAGGAGACATACCCAGAGGAAGACCCACATAGTTGGGTTCCAAAGCTGATAATGGGGAGAAGGAAAAAAAAGAAAAACAAACATTAACAGGCATCCTAAAGGGGAACAAATCTCCAAAACACAATTTCAAAGTCATGGAAGAAATGTTCTTTCTTTCAGATACAGAGTTTAGAATTGAAATGATTAAGAAATTCAAAGAAATGAAAGTATGCCAAAAAATTTCAAAAAAAAAAAAAAACAAGTAAATTGTCCTTAGAAATAAAATCAATGAACTGAGGACAGAAAATAAAGTTCTCAAAAAGACAAAAATGGAGTTTCAAGATTTAAAAAGAGAAATACGGGAGATGAAAATTTCAGAAGAAAGGCACAGAAGTAGAATAGAAAAATATCCTAGCAAACCAAATCCAACAATGCATTAAAAGTATCATACACCATGACCAAGTGGAATTCATACCAGGGACACAATGATAGTTCAACATCCAAAATATAATCAATTGAAATCACCACATTAACAAAATGAAAGATAAAAACCATATGGTCATATTAATAGATGCTGAGAAAGCATTTGACACTATTCAACATCAACTTATGAAAACCTTTGAAAAAATGAGGTTAGACAGAACATACCTCAACATAATAAAAGCCATATATGACAAACCCACAGCTAACATCATTCTAAATAGTGAAAAACTGAAAGCATTTCCACTAAGATCAGGTGCAAGAGAAGGATGTCCACTCTCACCATTACTAGTCATCATAGCATTACAAGTTCTAGTCAGAGCAATCAGTCAAGGAATTGAAACTGGGAATGAAGAAGTAAAGCTAGCATTAGCTGCAGATGACATGATAATATATAGATGAGAACTCTTAAGGTTCCATGGAAAAACTAATCAAAATAATCAGTTTAGCAAAGAGTGGCGGGGTATAAAATCAACATAAAAATCAATTGCCTTCTTAGATATAATGACACAGAAGAGGAACAAATTAAGAAAGGGATCCCACCTACAATTACACCAGAAAAAAAAAATTAAAGACCTAGGAGTAAACCTAACAAAGAAGGTAAAAGATCTATATAAAAGGAACTATAAGACATTGTTGAAAGAAAAAAAGACACAAAGAAATGGAAAAATATTCCCTACTCACGGACTGGAAGAATCAACGTTGTCAAAATGGCCACTCTACGCAAAGCAATATATAGATTCAACACAACCCCAATAAAAATATCAATGGTATTTTTCAAAAACTATAGAAAACACAAGTGAAATTCATATGGAATCATAAAAGACCCCTATTAGCAAGATCAATTCTGACAAAAAAAGGCCTCAAATTATATTTTAAGTCCATAATAATTAAAACAGCCCGGTAATAGAACAAAAACAGACACACAGACCAATGGAATAGAATTGAGAGCCCAGAAATAAACCCACACCTATATGGACAATAAATCTATGACAAAGGAGCCAAGAACATACACTGGAACAAGGATAGCCTCTTCAGTAAATGATGTTGGGAAAACTGGACAGCTGCATGCACAAAAATGAAACTACACCACAATCTCACACCATATACAAAAATCAATTCAAAATGGCTCAAAGACTTCAATGTAAAGCCTGATTCCATAAAATACATAGAAGAAAACATAGGTAAAACATTTCATGACATAAGCTTTAGTGAAGCCTTTAGCGATTCATCCCCAATATTAAGGAAAATAAAAGAACATTAAACAACTGGGACTACATCAAACTAAAAAGCTTGTGCACAGTGAAAGAAACCATAACTAAAGTGAAAAGACACCCTACTAAATGGGAGAAAATATTTGCACACCATATATCAAAGAAAGGACTGATATCAAAGATGTATAAAGAACTCATACACAAAAAACTCTACAAAAACAAAACAATCAGTCCAGTCAAAACATGGGCAGAAGAACTAAAGAGACACTTCTGCAAAGAAGACATTCAGACTGAAAACAATCACATGACAAAATGTTCATTACTTATCATTAGAGAAATGTAAATCAAGACTACAGTGAGACAGCGTCTCACACCTGTGAACACAGCCCATATTGAAAAGACCAGAAACAACTACTGGTGAGGATGTGGAGAAAAAAGAATCCTCCTACACTGCTGGTGAAAATGCAAACTGGCTCAGTCTTTATGTAAAGCATCATGGATGTGTCTCAAAATATTAAGAATTAATCTGCCATTTCACCCAGTAATTCCACTCCTAAACATCTACCTAAAAAATTCAAAAACACTAATTCAAAAGGACACTTGCACTCCCATGTTTATTGTAGTGTATTTACTATAGCTAAATTATGGGAAAAGCCTAAGTGCCCTGAAAAGGTGAGTAGATCAAAATGTAGTATATATAGATATATGGAATGGACTATTACTCATCAATCAAAAAAAGATAAACTCATGCCATTTCTGGTAACCTGAAGGACTTGGATGGGATAATGAAATAAGTCAAAGGAGAAAGATAAATATCAGATGGTGTCACTAATATATGACGTATAAAGTAACTAAACGAAGAGTAGGATAAAGACAAACTCAAAAGTAGTCCTTGATAGATGGGTAAAGAACTTAAGCACCAAGGGGGGAGCGAGAGAAAGTGGGGTAAGAACAAAGAGGGAAGGAAGGTCAATGGATTAAGGTGATAGATTATAGGTGGTATGGTGGTAGTTTCACTATGGTGGTAATACCTGATGGGGATATGCAAAAATTACTTCAATTAATTAATTATTTTAAAATAAATATAAGCAGTTAGCATAGAGAAGCTTTAAACTACAATAAAATTATTTTTTTGGTAATCCAATGTTTATGAAGATTGTTTACTTGAAATAGTCTTTAATTGTGTCTTTAATTTAGAAATAGTCTTTAATTTACCACACAAGGATAAACAGAAATGCCCTTGGTAAAAATGGCATTTATTTGTATAATGAAAAGAACAAGAGTCCAAAAATACCCCCAGATTTTTGAAACCTATCTGTTTTTGCAGTTTGATTTACATTCCAAATTGCCACTGTTTATGCCTTTCATACAAATTATTTTTAAATTCCTGCAAGAAACAAGGCATCTCAAGTTTTTTAATTTTTCATTTAGATTTTATATATGAAAGCCAATTTGATTCCACTAAAGGTTCACTATTAGAAGTTCAAATGCTACAAATGTCTAAAGAAAACCATTAGCCCACTCTGAATTAAGCATCTAGTAGATTTTGGGTTGCTAGATTTTGGAAAGCTTTCACTCTGTACATATAAGCACATAAATGAGTATTAAAATGAGTCAAAGTCACAAATATCTAATGTAATTCATTGAAATTTAATCAATGGATTAAAGGATTCTAAGAACAAAAAAGGATTCTAAGAACAAAAATCCTTTTCTGAAAATCATTAGATTTTAAATATTTACTCTGGGTCTCAGCTCTCCATCTGTAAAATGGAGATAACTAACCCGTAGGATTGGTACATGATCTAAATGACAAAATATTACAATGGAATAGTACTCAGCTATAAAAAAAAAAAGGGACAGAGAGAGGAAGGAATGAAGGCAGGCAGACATAAGGGAGGGAAGGAAGAGAAACTCTTGCCATTTGTGACAACGTGGATGGAACTCGAGAGGATTATGCTAAGTGAAATAAGTCAGAAGGAGAAAGACAAATACCAGATGGTTTCACATATATGTGGACTACAGAGAAATAAAACAAAGAGTCAGACAAAACCAAACCAATAACAAACCTTTGATTTTTGACTGCAAAGCTGAGACAACCAGAAAGGGAGAGCAGTGGATTGGGGGAAAAGGGGACCCCAATGGAGCACAGTGGAGGATTATTGGGGATGTGGTTGCAGACATCGTATGAAAACATACATTTGTAGAGGTTTGAGCTTGTAACCCTTAAAACCAACACAATGATAAAAACTGACTTTATCTCAATAAATATAGATGGGAAAACAAAATAAAATTCTTGTCACCTAAAAACAAAGACAAAATAAATCATAAGTACTTAGCGTAGTGTTAGCACATTGAAAAAAACAAAATAGGTGCTACATAAAAGATAAGTTCAGGGACCAGTGAAAACCCAGTAGGACCTACACATAAGAGTAGAGATCAAGGGCCTCCCCGGTGGTGCAGCGGCTAAGCGTTGCGCTGTGGAGCTGTCGGCAGCGGCGACGCGAGTTCGACGCCCGGCCGGGGAGAATCCCACATGGTGCGGCAGACCTCTCCTGCCTCGCCCGCTGCTCCCCTCAGCAGTGTGTTTCTGATCTGCCTGTTCTGCTCCCCACTCCGTCTCTGGTGAACCCTCTCGCTGCCCCACGCCTCTGGCCTGTACCCCAGCTTGTATGTATAAATAAAAAATAAATCTTTAAAAAAAAAAAAAAAGAGTAGAGATCAAAAGAAACTACTTGGAAATGATGGCACTTGAGTTTTGAAGGGTGACCAGGAATCAGTCAAATGTGGGGACTGGAGGTTGAAACTTATTTTGGGCTAAAGAAGGAGCATGTTCCTGGCAAATGAATTTTAATATCTCTCAGCCTTAAGTGAGGCACTCATGTTTGGGGAAACATCTTGAAGGGCTACTCTGCAAAGAGAAGGTAAAGCCAAAAGGCAAGGAGACTTCAAAACAAGATAAATGCTTAGCATGGAATATAAAGCAAAAACTGCAAGTTGTTGAGAGCAGATAGAAGAGAGCAGATAGAAGAGTGAGAAAATAGAAGCCATGAAAATCCTTTTTATAAAGAGTGCAGTATAAAAGAATCAAGCTCCATTTTACATATATTTGATGATGTAATATAGCACATATTATTTGATAATGTAATAAAATTTTTAGAAAGTTATATAAATCTTAAATATTGAACTCTGGCAGTTTGGAATTTTCTAAGAATATTTTTATTTCCACTACATTAGTTTCCTTTTGCTGCTAAAGAAATCACCGCAAACTTAGTGGCTTAAAACAACACATATTTATTCTATTAAAATTTCAGAGGTTGCACGTCTAAAATGAGTCAGCAAGGCTGTGTTCCTACTGAAGTCTTTGATGAAAGTCCCTTTTCTTGCCTTCTCCAGCTGCTAGAGGCTCCTCACACCCATTGGCTCACAAGCCTGCACATCTCCACCCTCTTCTTCCATTGTCATAAGCCTGAGTTTACCACTCTTGTCTCTCTTGTACAAGGACTCTTGTGACTATATTGGAACCAACCCAATAATCTGGTATAATGTCTTCATCTCAAGAGCTATAATTTAATCACTTCTGCAAAATACCTTATACCAAGTAAGGTAACACATAGAATTTCCAGAAATTAGAGAAGCCATTATTCTGCTTACCACAGTTACCATTTTGGGAAATCATATCACTGGCTGTAATGTTTTCATAGGTTTTGAGTGGCTAATATAAAATGCCCGTTTCAATTGCATTATTCACTGCCCCATTCTCAATGATTCTAATAAGCGGTGAAATGGCCTCTCTTCCTTCATCTAGAACTGGCTGTGGCAGTGGGGCTGAGCGTCCAACAGCAGCCACCAGAATCCCATCATAGCATCCTAGTGTCTAGTTTTTCCTTGCTATGCCTTCCTTTTGGACTTATTGCTCCCTCCTATGTTGTCACTGTATTAGTTATTTTGTGATTGGGGTATTGATATTTAAGAACATTCTTTGTTTGAAAGATCTATTTGGAATAATGTCTGGACTTGAATTAACATTGGAACAAGCATATTCATGTACAAGACACCTACTTTAAGTTTCATTTTAAGAGAAAATAAATCTTAAATAAATGCAGAACTGCTATTTTGTTAGTGAAGACTCTGATAGGATATGCAAGACTCATGGAACCAAACTGTCATTTACAAAAGAAGTCTTAAATACCTTCATGCATCAGACAAAAGTAAGTCTAAACCAAAGAATGTTTAAAGTAATTCTTTGCTGAGTCCTCATATGTAACTAAGAAAACCTAAATCCTGGGCCTCCCTGGTGGCACAATGGGTTAAGACACAGCACTATGAAGCTATGCAGAGCCACTGACGTATGAGTTCAATCCCTGGCCAGGAAGTTTCCCACATAGCGCAGCAGACCTCTCCTGCTTCGCCCGCTGCCCCCTCAGCAGTGTATTTCAGTAGATCTGCCTCTTCTGCTCCCTACTCTGACTCTGGTGAATCCTCTCTCACACACACCCACACCTACACACACACACCTCTGGCCTACACCCCTGCTTGTATGCATAAATAAATAAATCTTTAAAAAAAGAAAAAAGAAAACCTGAATACTAATTAATGGATTTGTTAAGTAGTATGTGTTTACAAGACAGCCTAGGGTTGACCTTAGTTAAAATATCCACACAAGGACTTAGAACTCAAGGATAGAAGTATAATATCCCAAAAACTGGAGGTCAAAAACTCTAATACCTGTAAGCACCAGGAAAGCAGTGGAAGGCAAAAGCTGCAGGACCTCAGGAAGACAATGCAGAAAAGTAGGGAAAATGGTGAACTGAGGAGGGCCTTGCTCCGTTCAGAGCAGGCAGCAGGCTCTCAGCTACAGCTGATTATTGTCATTTGGGCATCCATGCTAACATTCCCTATATTCAGATTTTTCAGGAAAAGCCCACAAACCAGGTATTCAAATGAAAATACTCATAGTTTAAAGTACTGGATGAGTATTTTGTAAACTCATTCAACTGGGCAAAACAAAACATGAGGGATCTGTGAATTTCTGATCTCTGCATAGAGAGTTGTCTTTATTATAAGAAAAAAAAAGGGGGGAAAGATGTAATTTTATTCTTCTGAAACCTACATAGAGCAGATATTAATTTTGGCAAATCAAAATTATTTTAGTTAACCTAAAATAAAGGGCCACTTAAAGAAAGCTATGGACACAAAATACAAGTTTTGACTTCAGACCAGTATTGACACAAAGGTCCCTGGCCCAACTTTTCCAAATTGAAATGTCATGAATTTTTCCAAGCTAGTATTTCTCTCAGTTAAGAAAAAAAAAAATTGTACTGCTTTAGTTACAAAGAAATTCAGACTGCTTTACTGACCTTCTGACATTCTCAACAAAGCCACACCTAGTCCCCATCTCCTATTAAACGTAAACCCACTATTCTCCTTGCGCTGTTATTGTCATTCTGAAACATAAGTTTAACTCGCAGGCTAAAAAAGCCTATTAGAGTGCCATCTCAAAGTGACCTACTGAAACCCAGAGAATCATAGGAGAATTGAGCAGTGACCATATGCAGTATTTTATAAGGAGAGTGGTACTCAGAGGCATTATTTTTTTTCCTTTGCTCCAGAAATACAGGGTGGATGCTTTACACAATCCAGTTCAGGCCTTGCCTCCCATAGCATTTATACATGTGAATACATCTGCTCTTTGACAGACGGCTTAAAAACCTAGCCTACACCATCCCTGAAGCATACTCTTTTGAGTTTGAGGTCCTAGGCTGTACTTTAAACAAAGTCTGAGCATGCATTATGTCTCTGAGTGTCTCGGGATACTGGAAAATTTAGGGAGAGAAGACAGGAATGAAGAAGAGACCCTTAACCTAAGCCAACGGGGAATGAGACATGAAGGGACTACAATCTCTGGTAATTCTTACATGGCTCTCCATCAAGGGAAGGGAAAAGAAAGTAGAATACGATGAGAAGCAAAATAACTAATACCATTTAACAAATGCTATCATAATAAGTCGACGATAGTATCTCAAAGTCTCAGTATAAGGTTCATGTTTTCCAAACACTATTCAATAAGTACAAATTCAAGAGGAAGAAAAAAGCATTGAAGAGTCAGTCCCTTGCATTCTTGGCAGCAGAATTTGACCTTCATCGTTGTTTTGCCTATCTGTCCTTCTGGGCTCTCACAGCTAAAAAATAAGAAATGAGGTAACTGTAAAAGTTAGTATTAGTGTGTCTAACACACAGTCTTTGATCCTTTGAAGAATATTTGTCTCAAAAAATTCCATCTTCCTAGAAAAATTAAAGTATTTTTTAAAAACCAAAGTAATAAAAGGTTAATTCAGATTTTTTTCCCCCCTGGAAAAAAATAGTAGGCTCTCCTAGAATTCCTAAAGTTTTGAGTGTATTAAAATGATCTCCCTCTCTTTTAAATTCATCTTGTGGGTTTTGTCATTTTTTATTCAGCTTGCATCTTTCAGAAAGCCATGGACATCTTTCATAGGCCATAAAAGAGAACATGGACAAAAGATAATGTGAACTCCATTCACTTCATGGAGTGTGATCTCCTTTCCATCTCTGTCAGGCCCTTCAAGGGGAATTGTCCCTACCAGAACGCAATGACTTATAATTTCCCTTGAGCTAGATTCTGTGGTCAGATCCTCACAGTCATATGAAAGGCCCAAGCAGCTCTTTCTAATGCCAATTGGAAATGCGTAAATGAACAGAATTTAACTTGAGTGTTATAAACTAATCTGGTTTTCACTTCTCAATTTCCCCAAATCAAGTTGCCACATTAAACATTTCTTTGTATTATTCTTAAATAGTGTTTCTCTCTTTCCTTAACAATCCTCCCCATGGGGTATAAGTCATTCTTGGAGAGCCTGGCCAACAACGGAAGTGTGTGTGGGAAAACACACAAGTCAGAGCAGACAGTCGAGCACATCAGAGTAAAGGTTGTGAGTCATTTGTGGGAAGAATATGAAACAATAATGAATCCAACAAACACACTCATCCAAATGACTGCAAAACTTATATTCGCACCTGCATTTGAATGTTTATAGCAATTTTATTCATAATTGCCACAACTGGGAAGCCACCAAGATGTCATTAAGGAAGTGAATGATAAATAAATGCTGGTACATCCAGGCAATGAAATATTGTTCAGTCGCAAAATAAATAAGCTACCAAGCCATGAAAAGACATGGGGGAACTTCAAATGCATATTACTAAGTAAAAGGATCCAGGCTGAAATGGTTATATACTGTATGATCCCACATACATGACATTCTGGAAAAGGCAAAACAACAGAGACTAAAAGGACCAGTGGCTGCCAGGGGGTGGGGTTGGCAGCAGGAATAGGCAGAGCACAGAGGATTTTTAGGTCAGTGAAATACTCCATAAGATACTATAATAGTAGATACATGTCATACATTTGTCAAAACCCACAGAATGTACAACACCAAGAGTGAACCCTAGTGTAAACTAAGGACTCTGGGTGGATTATGAGGCATCAATTTATATTCATCAGTCATAACACATGTACCACTGTGGTGCAGGATGTAGATAGTGGGGAAGGTTGTTTTTCTGAGAGGTTAAAAACAGAAGGGCGAGATCAGAGAGATCCTTACACCAAAAGGACATAAGGATGAAATTAGGAAAATGAATATAATACCACAGGAAATGCCCAAGAGCCTTTTTAAGTCTTAGCAGGAAAAACTAGGAGTTATTTCCCCAGGGACCTGAGACTAACAGTGGGCTCCATTAATGTCTGGGGTATGGTTTGTGTGAGTGTAAAAGGGAGGGAGCTGTGGTGTGTTTCTTTAATACATCTACCAACATTTAGGAAGTTTGCAGATAGCAGGTGCCAAAAGAAGGAGGTAGAAAAAAGGAACAATATTAACAAAACACAATTTCAATTTGGAGAAGAACCTACAGTTCTGTGGGGAAGAGGAATGTTATAAACAAAGAGGTTGATGGGAATGCAGGTGGGAGGAAGAGATGTAATCCTGGGCTGAACAGAAGGGTGCCAGCTTCAGTGTCCCAAATTTGTATACTGGCTCCCTACCAACTCTATACATTTGTAATCTTAGGGTATCTAACCAGTTAATGTTTCCTTCTACATTGATATTACAGGTAAATTATGTAACCTCAGGAGCCAGGATAAGATCTTCATAACAACCAAAAACTGTCTCCTGCTTGCTAATGCCAGAAATCCCACCCTTCAACTCAACTTTGGCTTTTGTCACCTATTAAAATGCAAATACTCACAAGGAAAGATTAGATTTCAAACCCATAATTCTAGTGTAATTTACTGTTAATTCATTTATCAGATCTGAGAATATGGGTTTGATAGAAGAAAGCATATAGTAAGCTCAAGATCAGTGAACACCAGAGAAAAGTTTGGGCAGGAGACAGTGTTTGTAAAACCATGGACTATAAACTCGGGCAAAAATTCAATTTTCTTTCTGATTATGCAATCACTGAATGTGTGCAAGGTAACCAGAACAATGATTGCCTGTTATTTTTATTACTAATATTATAATTAATCTTGAAAAGAAATGCGCAGTAGATAGCAGGTTTTGTGGGGGGAAAAGGAGTTTTCTATTTATTTCAGCCTAGCTCACTGAAGTGCTACACTGGGGCAACAGGGGGGTCATCTGCCAGTCTTTGTCCTTTGTCTACTTATTTTCCCAATTCCTGTGAGCTCTCTCATGAGCTTCTTGGATACCACCACCACCAGACTTCCTCTTAAAGTTCTGGCCAAAGCATGTACTTGAAGTTCTTCCACTAGTTCCCTTAGGGATACTGAGATATTTGATACTTCAAAGCAAAATCAAAGTACACAAAGGGAGAAAGAAAGCTTAAAAACACCCTGACTTATATAGGAGAGGTTCTTGATCCGGCCACTGTTAACTACCTCCAGAGTTCTAAGGTCCTACCTGTTCCAAACTGTCTCCCAATCTCTTGATCATGTGACAGCAAAAGGCCGATACAGCATCACAACACCCAGTGTGGAGCCCCTAAACCTCACAGCCCTGCACACAAACATCTTATGACCTACATGAGTGATTTCTAGCACAGCCTCCCAGCCTCTCCCATTCCTTCCCTGCCTGGTTTGGGGACTTGTCTGTTCCTGAGATTATAAATAATTGTCTTTCAAAGAGGCAGCTGCCCTCCCCTCACACCTTTCTATGCCCATACAATCTCCCTTGGATACCTGTGAACTCTGTAGTAAGCTAAATAGATATTTTACCCACATGATAACATTGTACCTATATAACAAGAAACACAGACATACAGACATATCCATCGAATGAGCAGCCCAGTTATTATACAGACTCTTCCCATTGGAAGGAATAGTCTCTAGGGAAGGGTCCCTATGTCTATTTATATCACCCCAACACTTGGTAAAGGTCTCGTGCAATTAGGTACCCAATAAATAATTGTTGCATTCAAGAATGGATGAATAAACTCAATAATTATCCCCCACAGCTTAAAATCTGAAATGAAAGATGCAGTGCTAGAGTAATTCTGAATTTAAGGACATTATCAATAAAGACTCCATTGATCAAATTCCAGCATTTGAATTCTCACTGCTGGTCACGTTCTAGCAAAAACACTTTAAGTGCACTAATCTAGAGAGATAATCAACTAAACAACCCGCTGGTGATGGTACCACCTCATGATAAAGGAAATACTTTCAAAGCTACACATACAGACACTGAGGAAAAATTAGGTTACTCTACTCAAACCAAGAAAAATGCCATAACTAGAAAGAGCTAGTATTTATTAAGCACCTACTATGTGCCTGGAAATACGATAGGTACATCATTTATATTATTTTGGGTTACCTTTAGAAAAATCCTAAAACTTAGGAAATATCCCCATTTTAATTTTTTTTTGTAAATTGATTCATTAAGCACCCCCCAACAAATGTTTATAATGACAATGAAATAATAGTCTCACCCCAAAAAACTAAAAAGTACATGCACAAGAACTGTCATTTCACTTGTATAAAAAGTGAAAGAGAAAGACACATGAGACAACTACCAATGACGTAACACAGTCTTCATGGGACCTAACTAGTGGCACGGCAGCAAAAAATAAATAGTCCAGAGGGTATACCCTCTGTCCCATATTTAGTCAGAAAGATCCCCTGGTGTCATAGGCAGTAAATGTCCAGATATCTTTCCAGACAACTTCCTCAGGTGGAGTGTTCTTCAGTTTCTCATGTTACTCCTTCCAAATATCAACATTATTGCCGCCAGAGTCATCAGCCAGAATCAGACATTCTCACCATTCACTCTGTCTTGTCTCACCGTGTTTCTTCATCATGGTAGGTTCAAATTCAGTGCCCCTGTTCTACAATATCCAAGCCCCCCTACCCACTGGGCTTCTAGTTTTCCTATGTAGTAAAGCCTTTGTCCTTTGCACCTTTGTCAGGAAACCAGAATTTCTTTTTGGGAAAGGTATGGGACCTTGAGACCCCCCACCCTGCCCTGCTGCAGCCAGCTTCTAAGCATACAGACTCAGGGCGGTGGGGGGGGGGTCCCCACTGCACAGAGATCTTCCCATTTTGCAGATTTCAAAATAAGGCTCAGAAGAGTTTTTGCATAAGGTCACTAGTTCAAGAAGTTAACAGCACAAATTTTGGAGCTAGGTTGTCAAGGTTTAAATTCGGACCAGCCTCTTCCTAGAAATGTGTATTAGTCCACCTGGGCTACTAGAGTAAACACCACAGACTGGGTAGTTTATGAACAGAAATTATTTCTCACAGTTCTGGAAGTTGGAAACCTGAGAACAGGTGCCAGCATGGTCAGGTGAAGCAACTCCTTCAGGCCGCAGGCTTATCCTCTGTGTTCTTAAATGGTGGAAGAGACTAGGGAGCTCTGTGGGCCTCTTTTAAAATAGCATTAATCCCATTCTTAAAGGCTCCCTCCTTGTGAAGAAGCACCTCCCAAAGTCTCTGCCTCTTGATACCATCAGCTTTGAGGGTTAGAATTTGAACATGTGAATTTGAGACGGGAGCTGCAGAACACAAATATTCAGACCATAGTAATGGACAAACACAATTTAACATCTGCGGCTGTTTTCTCATCTACAAAATTGTATTGGTTACTAAATTATTGTCTCCATCTCCCAACTCACCTTTCTACAATCTGCTTTGTGATGCTAAGCCTGGGACAATGCAAAAACACAGTTCCAACTTAGTCAAGGGCTTCTAGCCAGCGCTGCCAGTAGGGTGCTACATGGGGGCCACAGAGCAGAAGCAAAAGAAATGACTCATTCCTTGTGACTTTCTCGGAGTCCCACTGAGCAGAAAAGTCTTCTCTCCTTCCTGCAGTCACTAAATTCAGTTTGCACTTAGCACAGTAGTTCCTCGCTTAGTATCAAAGATGTAGTATAGGTTCTAGAATTCCACAACTTTTAAGTTTAAGCACATATAACAAAATCATGTCCTCTAATAGCATCATTTAGTTCAACAGTGGAGAGAATTTTTTTCCCAATCAACCATGTAACAAAAGGTCTTTGAACAAAACATTATTCTAGGACCTGCTTGCTGTATGTGTAGAATCAGCCTCAGAGTGTCACCCAACATCCTCCTCACAGAGGTTTGAATTTCAATTCTATGTGCTAAGAAAATTCAGTAATCCTAACTCTTTCCTTTGTTCCCTCAGTCCTAAGAGGTAACTGCTTCCTGAAATTGCTGACACCCCCACCATACTTGACATCATCTAATTAATAACTTTACCGCCAGTTAACAGTTCCTCATATTAAATTCTCTCCATTCAAAAAACTGGAGTGATTTCATTCTCCTGACACACTCTGGGGGATACAAGAACACCTACTTCACAGAGCTGTTGAGAGTAATAAATGAGTGATCCTTGATCCTGGTGAAGTACTCACAGCCCTGTAGCAGAACAGGGCTTGCTGTAGCAATGTCAGCTATCATTACCTGGCAAGGGTTGAAGCTGGGTTGGAACCCAGATCTGTTCATCTTCTTACCAATCTAAGTCCATTAGATAAACATCTCTAAAAAAAAAAAAAAATAGCTACTATCTGCTCAGGCATAGGGCTAAGTGCTTTCACAGCTGTTACCTCTTTTAATCTTCTTAAGCACCTCTTAGATGATTTGCATTCTTGAAGTGTTTTTTCCCTCCAAAAATTGACTTCAAAATGGTATTCTGGGTTAATATGCCCACTATCTTAAAAGGTTAGGCAAGTAGAGCAAAGAGTTCAAATTTTATATTAGAAGAATAATTTTTTAACATGAGCTTCTCTAAATACAAATAAATCTAAATACATCATGGTACTGTCATTTCACCAGGAAATGACAAAATTTAAATAGAAGTGTGTAGGATCAAGATTCTGGAGTTTTGAGTTTTTTGAATATCTAAAGTATGAATGAAATATTGAAGAACTTAAAAAATTAAGTGCCTATTGTGTGGCACCAGAATATAAGTGCTTTTCCATGCATCAGCTCATTTTATTCTTGAAATATACTATACTATAGGTATCATCATCTTTGTATAAATATGGTCTAGGTTGCATAGCTAGTAAAGTGATAGAATCAGGAACTGAAAACAATTCTTACTGACTTATGATGCTCATGTTTTAGCCAATTCACCAAAGGTCATAGGTGAGGGCTAATCTTCATGGCACATGATGAGAGTATGGAGTTTAGCAAAAATATAAACTGAGATAGGAACAAATTTCTTCACCATGATGGGCTTAGAGAATAAAAGAGTTGAATCTTACACATAATGTCTTTGACCTTGCTTGCAGAATCACTTGTAAGTCATTGGAACTTCTCAGATTCTGTCACTGGAAATTCTTAGATTCTGTCACTGCATTTCCAGAATATTTCTCACTCCATTTCATGTCAAGAAACTCTCCAATTTCAGTTTTGCTATAACGGAGGCAAACTAAGTGAAAATCCCCAAATACTTTCTTTCCGGGTGTATCCTTGCCTTCCAAAAACAAATTATTCTCTTCAGGAAGAAAATAAAAGCACCCCAATAATAATCATTTCTCAAAGAAACAATGCAGTGGGGGCAAAAAAACATACCTTTTGCTTGGTGCTTGATCTCAGGCCAACTTGAGAGTGACTTTTGAACTAGAGAAAAAATGAGAAAGAAATACTATGAAGAACACAGTACAGTAGTAGGACTTATTCTGAAATCCTTTCTTTTTTCCAGTTATTTCTTTGAAAGATAAAATTTTAAGTCGAAATCATTTCTCTTAATCTTCCTTCACTATCTCTAGAAATCACAGCATAGATTCCACGGTTGAATTTTATATACTGAGTGGAAGATGGTTTAGGCCTTGGAGCTGAGAATGCGAAGAGGCACCGACTTACACTTTGTCAATGTCTTGCTGATATTTACTAACTCAGCATCTTTCTTAGAGGACAAGAGCTAAAACCAAAAATTGCCAACACGTTAGAAAATTCTCCCAGTTATAATAAGGCGGGGGTGGGGGAAGAGAGCTGAATAAAAGAATAATGAAGAAAGATGAGGAGAAAAACAAATACTCTTTAAACTTAGAAAAGGAGAAAATGGGCAAATTAAGAAAAGGGCACATTTATGGCAGGTTTTCCAAGTGCATTTCTATAGGGTTGAAGTTAATCTCTGCTAATTTAAATGCATTTTTATTAGATTGAAACAAAGTTCTCAAAAATATTAGTTCCTATAGAGAGCTTTTTGTTTTATAGCTAACCTACTCCAAATTATCTAACCTTATTTGGAATTCAGAAAGGTAAAATAAGCATTAATCTAGGCATGAGAATATTTTGATATAAAATACCAAAGGCTTTTTCTTCCAATGAGAAAAAAGCAAAAGTTGAGCTATGTTTAGCATTCAGATCATGAATATATTTGGCTTTCATTGTAACATTAATCAAAGTTAACTCTAAAACAATTACTGCAACACAGCTAGAAAAATGTCTCCCTAACTCACCACTCTTCCAACTATTTGGTCTCAAGATTCCTTTACACTCCTAAAATTTATTGGGGTCACCAAACAGCTTTTTTGTTGGTTACATCCACAAATATTCACTGTATTTGAAATTAGAACTGATAATTTTTTAAATGTGTACTTATTATTTCACTTAAAATAACAACAAACCCATTTCATGCTAAATACATAAGATTTATATATATTCTTAAGTGGAAAAAATAGTAAGAAAACGTCATCTTTCTCACATTTTTGCGTATCTCTAATGTCGAGCTATAAATATACAAGACAACTAGATCCTCATAGCTGTTTCTTCGCTTAATCTATTTTGATATGATATGGTTTGGCCAAAGTAAATGAAGAAAAGTCATCCAGGGACCTCCCTAGTGGCTCAGGGGTTAAAGTCTCGGCGCTATCAAGCCATCACCAGCCAATGCAGCTTGCATTCAATCCCCTGTCCAGGGAGCCAACCCGTATGGAATAGCCTCAGACCCCCCTGGGCCACCTCTCCTGTCTCGCCCGCTGCTCCCCTCAGCAGTATATCTTAGTAGATCTGCCTGCTCTACTCTCCACCTGGTCTCTGGTGAATTCTCTCACCCCCCTGCACCACTGACCTATACCCCAGTTCTTGCATGTATAAATAAATAAAAAATAAATCTGAAAAAAATCATCCTCATTCAGGTATGCAGTTGGAAAAGTAAAAAATATTTATAATAATCCTTTCAGGTAAGTATGAATATTCTTCAATAATGATATGCCAAAAATTGACAATTGGCAGTTTCTAAAGATTGGTTGCAACATACAATCTGAAATCATATAAATGAAACTTATGTTACATAACAATTTTAGATCTCACTTACACTTTGAATAAATATTTTACCACTGCATGAATTTGTGGTATCATAAATTGGTCATTTGAAAATAGCGGTTCAATGAATATTTGGAGGTTTTCCAAATATTGACATTTTAGTATATACTATCAAAAAAATTCATATTTGCTAATCACCAACCTCAGCAGAAAAAAATCACTACTAATAAGCTATTAAGCTCACAGTAACACAAGTTTTCTAAAATTCTACCTTTCACTTGAAAGTTTGGATTTTATCAGGGGCAACAAATCCTATCAGTTACTTTTCTTGAATCAGTAGTCTCATTTCATTTATTCTGCTCATGTCTCCCAGCTACATGACCCAGAATGCTATTAGTTCATCTAAGAGAGAGCGAGAGAAAGGGAGTTTGGCCCACAATCGGCTGGCGAAATGCTTTTCTTCAGAATAACTACTGAACATTTAAATGCAGAAGTGCTTTAATTCATATTTCTCATTTTGTCAAACAATACTAAAAAGTTGTGTTCAAAAGGTTGTGATTTAGCAAACTTAATATTTTCTACTACTTTGTCAAGGATTAAGTGAAACTGGCATTTTTTTCTGCAAGGCAAATGCACAGTTATAAAATTATATATACTACTAGTACAGCTCGGTGATATCACTGCCTTTAATTCATGCTAAAGTGCCAGCAGTTTTAGCCACTATTGTCCTTGCACAATCAGTACAGATTAACAGCAAAAAAATCTTAATATTAATTATGAAAAGTGCTTTGGCTTCACAGATTCCTTTTGTGAATCATCACTCTTACTCATTTAAATGGTACATTATCACAAAACTAATGAGTATACAAAGCAGAAAATGATAAAATGAATTAAAATACCATATTTTTCCATATATCTTGAACAACTGTGTGCATCAAAAAGCATATTTAATTTGAAGAAGGTGGACACTAAGGTAGAAATTCTGGAATTCTAAAGAGGCATTATTAGAAAGTTCAAAACATGGTATTCACTGCCTATGAATGATGGCTCATATATTATCCCCACCCCACCCCCATCACTATAGCTTCCCAAACTGATGGCTTTGATTTCCTTGATTTCCAAGAGCATCACTAGCCTTGGTCTGATCCTTAACAGCTAGAATAGGATCACTGAGGACTACAGGACTGAGTGGGGAAGAATAGCAGAACAAAGAGGGTTGTAAGCAGCTCCGATTGGCAGGACACAAGGCACCCAGGCAGCTCTTAACAGGACCTGACTATTTGTCACATGTACCTCAATTTGAAAAAGATGGAAATGAGCAGAGACAATATAAAGGGGGGGAATCTTTTTTGTGTCAAACAATTGAGAAAAATTATACAAGAGAGCCTTAGGTAGGGTTAGAAAGAAAAATGAAGAAACTACAATAAAAATATAACAAACATTAACAATTGACATTTTTGAAAGTACTTACAATGCCTTCCCACCAAATGATCCAACTTACATTGTTTTACATGATCCTCATAATGTGACTAAAAGGTAGCATAACTGTCTATCATACAATTTTATCAATGGGAAGATTGAGGCAAAAAAAAAATAATTTTCCCAAAATCAAACTGTTGACAAAGTGGTAGAACCAAGACTTGAACCAGTCAACATGACTCAAAATCCATTGTCTTAAACACTATATTATCTATCTGAGAAAAACTGTCCCAAGGAAAAATACGCAGAATCCAGAATAATGAAATTCAGAGAATACAAGGAAACTGTGCTGGGAAATAATTGCTTTAAAAGAAAAAAAGGAAGTCATAGAAAATACGTAGTAGATCAAAAACATACCACAACACTTGAACTGGCATGGGTAGCCAATGACCCCAAGATTGTTCTCTGGAGCCAGCAAATGGCAAGAAGAGAAAAAGAGCAGAATAGTTTTTCAGTTAGGCAAATAGGGAAAGGGTTATTATGAAATCAGCACCGCATACACAAGAAACATTCAGAAGTCAGGGGTACCTAATTTGTAAAGCAACTGTATAATGGTATTTTATGGTAGATTTCAATACATTTAAGTAATTCTCAATATACCACACCCCCCCCACCCCACGCCAACCCATACACATACATACTCAAAAAAGAGGCAGCAGCAGAGAAAAACACTATAAAAGAAATCCATGATTTCTTCTATAGTCAAATTATGCCAATCTGTCCTGGAATTTTGACCTTAACTCTTACAAATCAGTGTCAATTAAAACAGTGTGTTCTGTAAAGTTATGCCAGTCAAAAACAGAAAGTGGTGAATGTGATTATGCTTTAAAACCTACTTATGAAAATGAGCTTTCTGATAGCTAAGTCTGCACTTGTGACAGTACAGTGCATGAAGGGCTTTAATGGAAGCCAAACGGAACTTCAGTGTTCTCTCCCAGCAAATAGCACCCGTTTTTCCCACTACTGATCCTGCCCACACTGGAAAAGGGGCTCCAGTCTATTATTGCTTCATTACTTTTAGCAGAATTAGGAAATGTTTCAGTTTGCTGTACCAACATTAAGGATTCAATTTAAACTCCAGGATGAAATTGACAAGGGAGAGCTCTTAAATATGGACTCTGGTCTGAGTTCCCTTAATTGGAGCTTCAGGGTAATTTAATGGGATCACTCTGCAAATGGGGTGATTAGCAACCCAATAACTCATGGGAGCACTAGCCTGCTCTAGGGACTATACTCATAAGTATCACCCTGTATTCAGAGGCTGGAACAAGGAACACCTCTAAGCTGACATTTAGAAAACCTCCCATTTCATGCACTTGTCTGTGCTTACTTTCCAGAACAGCTCAAGAAGAAATGGCTGAAATCCCGAGACACTCCATAAACAAGAATGCCAGCCACTTAGTAATTTGTCAGTGTTAACAGTTCAGTTAAAACTGCACATTATTGAAGGAAGCTACTCCCCTGATTTGTGATTTCATTTTTAATTTTTTTAATTATTATTTATATCCTTTACATTATTGTGTATTCCCCGTAGGTTTCCCACCACCAATTCACCCATGAACCGTCACCATAGTCCCTTGTGCTCTTTTCTCCCCCCGTTTTGAGCCCTTATCCTCCCCCTCCCTCATTAAATGTCTCTCTCTCATTTGGTTCCCCTATATTCCTGCTATAAGGGCTGGTTTTATTTTTAATCTGATCATCTGTAAGAAATCACAGACTAATTCAAAAGGCCTGTGATATTTTGGCTTTTCATTATGTAGGGTTACCACATATGTGAAAGAAGAGAGAAAGTAACTCTCCACAGAAACTTAAGGAGTGCATCCATTTCAAGGAGGATCTGTATCAGTGATTGGAACAAAAATCCTCTATAGTCACTGAGCTGCTGTCATGCCCTTTTTGAGTTACTTCTTCTGATTTCATTCCTCTTCCCATCCCTTGGGTCACTGGACCACTGTGGGCCCAATTCTGTTTGTAAGAAGAGGACCAGATGTTCTAATCTGGGAGCAGAAGTGGGCAGCATCAATGGCAGCTGCACAGCTGCTGTTCATGTCTGCCTTTCTTTCTGGCAATAAGACTACATTGCTGAACCAGTCAGGACTCCAGCAGGAAACAGGGCGCTTGGAAGAGAGTTTAACAAAGGGATGTTGGAACAGAATGTGAATAGGATTATGGATAAAAAGCAAAGGTAGTACCCCAGGCTAAGAGTGAGAAGGATTGTTATTGCTGACCCCAGAGAGCCAAGGAAGGAGATCTGCATGATAAGTGAGACCTGTAGCTGGGAGGGGGCTCAGCAGGTGTTGTTCTGCAGACCAGAGTCACAAAACTCTATCCCCTCACTATCAGACTCCCCTCACCTGCTGCCACTGCCCATTTGCCACCCAAGCAGAAGCCAAAGGAAAAGGGAATTAGGGTGTGTAGCAATCAGCTCCTGGGTGCCCAGAACAGGGAGAAGTTGGGTAGAAAATGTCTCTGAAGGGACTGTGGGGTACCTCAGTCTTTCTTTAGGAAATACCACCTCCCCATTCCTTTCCCTTAGTAATTGAGAAGATTTTTGTGGGGAGACCACTTACATATATGTTCTTCATAGATCTTCACCAACTTTCAATTTGTAGCTTGAACTCATACTTTCCAACAGCCCACACTGGCCACCTCCTGCATGAACAGCCCCTTCACCACTCTCAGGCCCGGACATAACACACTGAGCAGCCTGACACCTGGATACCCTGCTGACTACTCTTGAACCGTAACGCACGCAGAGACCACCCTCCTGCTGGGATTCACTCTCAGCCACATGGGCTCATCTTCTCATCACCCTTGGACCACAAACACCTTGCTCTGTGCACAGGTTCCCCACCCCTACCCTCAGTGGAGACTCCTAGCTTGCTCACCTCATCACCTCACTTCATAGGTGGAATAGTTTGGGAAACTAAGGATGGAAAGGAAAGAAGAGAAGGAATACCAAGAGGAAGGGAAAAAGAGTTCATTTGATAGGCTTTAAATTGTAAGGGAATTATTGGCCATGTTACTCCAATCATGAAAAGCTGACCAAGAATGATACCAGTACATGGGAAAGCTGAGTCAAGAATTGCCAAGAGAGGGGCCTCCCTTGTGGCGCAAAGGGTTAAGTCTCAGCACTATGAAGCCATCAGCAGCCACTGCAACATGAGTTAGATCCCTGGCCAGGGAGCTTCCCACATGATGCAGCAGACCTCTCCTGCCTCGTCCACTGCTCCCCTCAGCAGTGTATTTCAGTCAATCTGCCTATTCTGCTCCCCACTCTGTCTCTGGTGAATCCTCTCACCCTCCCCCCACACCTCTGGTTTACACCCCAGTTCTTGTATGCATAAATAAATCACCAAGAAACAGATTTCCAGCATCATTTGAACACCTGTGCCCAGCCATGCCTAAAGTCAGGTATATCACCAGATTTTCAGTGTGTAAAGTAATAAGTTAAATTTTGTGCTCAAGCCAGTCTGAGCTGGGAATCTGACAACTGACAAATAGTCTAATTCTCATCGTGGGCTATAACTCTAATAACTGACTGGGCTTCAGCAATACATTTAATATCAAGTACCTACAGGTCTTCCAATTCAGATAACTGGATTTTCACCTTAGTAGCTTGATAATGTACCATACTGTGGGCAGGATAACATTCTTATCTCCCTACCCTTCAGGCAGCACCCAGGCCCTGGTATTTACTCCATAAATATTTTCTTACTCTGGCAACAGGCCATACATTGCTCTTTTCAGGTGCCACTAAGAACCAAGGTCCTATCCCTCATCTGAGTCTGGTATCTGGAGCTCTATGTCTTTACAATGCTCAAAGGCATCCTAAAGCAAACCACCTGAAGTGTTATATATTCTCTTAATAATACTGGTGAAAATTAACACTATTGCACTCTTCCAAATGCCCTAGGCTTTCCACAGAGTGTCTTATTTTCAGTCCTCACAACAGTCCTATAGTAGAGGTACTATTACTATCACTGCCATATTAGAAAGAAAACCAAAGCTCAGAGAGGTTACCTGATTTCCCTAAGACACTCAACAGTGTCTGTGCCAAGATTTGAACTCAGAGAGAGTCTTCAAAGACACCTATTTTTTTATGTCTTTTGGATCATCTCTTTTTTAAAACTTTCTGATTGTAGTAAAATACATAATAATATAAAATTTGCCATAGGCCCACTTTTAAGTATACGCTTTAGTGATGTTAAGCACATTTTCATTACTATGCAACTGATCTAAAAATTTTCATCTGGTAAAGCTTCAACTCTATACCCATTAGACAACAACCTCCCTTTCCCATTTCCCCCAGCTCCTGGGAATCACCATCCTATTGTCTGTCTTTATGAATTGACTAATCTCAATACTTCATATAAGTGAAATCACATAGTACTTGGGTTTCTTGTGACTGGCATGTATCATTTAATAGTATGTCCTCAAGATTCATCTATATTGCAGTATACACCAGAATTTCCTTCCTCTTTAAGACTAATATTTCATTGCATATGTGTGTATATATTTTGGTTATTCATTCATTGATAAATACTTGGGTTGCTTTCAAAAGCTGCCTTTCCTAACCACTACACTACAACATCTCCCATATGCCTTTCGTCCGCTCTCTAAATTCACACCCTCTTCCAGGACAACCCTATAACTGCTTGAGCACTGTGTTTTGCCTTCCTTATTCTATCTTCCCACTGCCAGCTGGTACTTCCACCTGGCCCACTTTTAGCACCTGTCCAGCCCTGGAGTGAAGACCAGACATGTCTTAGTAGTAGGCTCCAGTTTCTCCCTGTCTACCTTGATTGCCATCGATGATCCCTCATGCCCGCCCTATCATGAACCACATCAGCTACAAAGAACAGGGTCTCTAAGGAGTGGTACTCCTGGAATACAAATTACTTGGAAGATGAATCCTTCCTATCTCTTTTGAACATCCCTCTCAGGCATGCTGCTGACTGAAGCGGGGAAGCTCCTATTACTATTAATAACTTCACAGAAGAGAGGGGAGGGAGCTATGCTCAAAATAAAACAGTGATAAATTCAGCACATGAATAAGGCCAGGACAAATGACTATAATGTATTCTGAATCCGCATGTCTCCAAGGCTAATTAATGTGCTGAAGTCTAATATTGAGCACTCTGAAAACACAATGCCACAAGGAAAATACTAACAAAGACTAGATATTTTCACATGATAAGCTCCAAGGCAAAAGTTATATCTGAGACTTCTCTACAGCTCTCTGAAAGTACTTAGTAGGCATTAAATTGTGATACTAACAAAATCCAGACAAATTCCTTTGATGCACACAACTCTACTAGATTCCTTTTAGCCAGAGAAAGGAACATGAAATTGAGAGGCAACCCTTTTATTTGCCAGCACAAAAAGAGGAACAGGATTAAATTGCTCAATGAGCATGTAGAAATGCAGCTCCCCTCCCCAACCCAGAACCCATCTTACATTCCTGAAAGAGCTATTTTTTTTTCTTTTTTGGGCCTCAAGAGCTCATCCTCTTTTGCATCTTCTTCCCATAAAACACGAATAGCACAACCTGAAGTGTCAGAAGTAATGTCTGATGACATCGTGAAGGCTTTTCATCTCCTCTCCCCAAGGTTCAAAGGCAGCCCAAATAAGGCCACATACGGAGAACTCTCACAGAGTATCAGATTGAAGGGTCTACATGTTCATTCAGACATCCACATGTTCCCTACAAGTTGTTACTGACCCTGCAGGCGCAGACACAGCAGGGCCCTCACGGTCCTCACAGATCTCCACATGGGTGAAGTCATCACTAGGCCTCGTCCAAACCCTGAGCAATCAAATACACCCTCTTTTAAAGTCTGACGAAACTTCACACTATTTTCTTAGCACTGCACAGTATTTTCATTTTTACTGTATTTCCACTTGTGTGTGTTTTATTAGATGGCTTAGAATGATTTTCTTCCCAAATTACTAACTAATCATCTCAACAAAATTTCATAGGAAAAAAAATTCTGCCCTTTGCTACTGTTTCATGTTATCTCTAAAATCATATAATTAACGTGTTATGTAAAGGACCAGGATCTTTTGAAATATTTTCAAGGCTTTTCCTTGAGTGTAAACCAGTATCTTTCCTCGCTGTCCTGAGAAAGTGAAGTTAAAGGCAGAGTAAGGATTTTCTGCCACAAACTCCAGTCAAGACTCAGAACATGAGGAATACAAATCCGAGTAGGATTAGAAAAGGCCTAGGATGGTGAAGTCCTATTTAGGGAGATAAAGATCAGAGCTTAGAAGGAGAAAGATAAATGGTTGAAAGATGGTTTCACTTACATGTGTGTTGTGTCCGCAGGCGCGGGGCGGGCTCCCTATGATTCAGGCAAAGGGGTCAAGTAGAAGTCCTGGAACCTTCGGTGGCTTTTGAAGGCTTTTAATGATCTTTCTGCAGTGAGGCAACCAGGTACAGGGCAGGCAAGGGGGGCCAGGAGGCCAGGAGGCTAGTAGGCCTCCTATACCCCGGCAAATCTTCACTTTTGGGGCTCTCTGGCGTCATCTCCTGGCCTCTGCCAGTGTTGCCTCTGCCGCTGCTTCTGTTTTCTGTTTTGTTTTGTTTTTGCCACTGCCGCTATTTCTTTTGCGTCTGTGACGCGGACCTTATATAGCGTCTCTCCAGGCCCAGGTGCGCCCACTCCCGCACACGCACCCACCACGAGGCACACATGCAAGAGCGCAGGTGCCCATCATTAAATCTAATGGCGGTAGGGTGGAAAATCCTCATGCCTCTTTCATTTACAATTCGTTAGTTACAGGCTGAACTGTAGTATTAGATGAAACATATACCACATACATAAAATAACAGATGTTTTCAATCTGTTGATAGAACTAAGATATTTTAACTATTATAGTATTTTGTCCTTTTCATGTTCGTAGAACTAAGATATTTTAACTACTATAGTATTTTGTCCTTTAAGATCTGATAAGGAAGTCTCCTAAAATAAACTTTTTCAGAATTTCCTTTGTAAATTCTAACTATTCTTCCAAGTAAGCTCTTCTCCCCACGCCAATCAAATTTAATTGCTTATGTATTAAGTCTATAAATACTTAATACTGCATTCTTAATACTGCAGTTTGGGAAGATCTTTACATGATCTAGTCTTCCTACCTGGGAGATACTTACTTTTAATGAACTTGGACAATTACACTTCCCGAAGTCACCCTTCAATTCCAGAATCCCTGGCCACAGCCAGCCAGACCTGCCTCCATGAGCAACATCAGCACAAACACGCTCAGCTGATTCCAGACCAGCAAACACAGGCCTCATCAGGAAAGTCCCCCAAGTCCTCTTAATCATTGGCCAATGTTTATTACGTAGTTCCTACATGCAGGAACTGGAATACAGTGCCTGCCCGCAAGTGTCTTGTAATTTAGTTGGAGTAGCATGCAATATGCCCAGAATAAAAAGTAACCATAAAAGGTAATATATATTAAATATCAAACATACAATACCTATAAGAAGTACTAAGGTGATAAGGACAACTGAGATCATAGGGTTAAAAGAAGATGCGAATCCAAGTAGGCTTTGAGGGGGCCTAGAATGGTGACGTCCTACTTAGGAAGGTAAAGATCAGAGCTCAGAAGGTCAGAAGGAGGGATAAATACCAGATGGTTTCGCTTATATGTAGAATCTAGAGAAACCAAACAAAGGATCAGACAAAGACAAACTAAAACTGCCCTTGAAAGCTGACCACAGATCTGGGGCATTGGGGTGGGGCGGGGGGAGAAAACAAGGAATGGGGGAGAAGCATATAATGGACTATGGTGGAGGACTATGGGTGCTTTGGTGATGGGAAAACTATAGTGACCACACCTGAAGGGAGAAAACCTATATTGTAAGAAAACAAACAAGGATATAAAATAATGGCGTATCGTTACTTAGAGCTCAGTGCAATGTCAGGGAGTCAGGCAGTCAGTGAGTTCTAAATAAACAAGGAGGTATGTGCCGATCAAGGGTAACGCCACAAACAAGGAATAAGCACATATGGTGTTCCTGGGGAACAACGTGTCAACAAATTTTTCCATAAGATTACAAAGAACAAATAGAAGAAGTGGACAAAGTAAGGCCATTTAGAATTGGTAAGGACTCATGAAAAATCTCACTTCAATGTTCTATCAAAGGCCTGAAACTATGAAACTATCTGGATTTGTAACTTGTATTGTTCAATTCAGTTTCATAAGCATTCACTGAACACATACATTCCAGGCATTGTGCACTCCGGATGTAAACATGAGCAAGACATTCTTTCTCTAACGCAAAGATCTCCTACTCAAATAGTTAAACATATAAGCAAATGACTGCTAATCAATGTGGCGGGTATTGCAACAAAGAAATACAAGCTTCTAAAATGGGAGCACAAAGACAGAAGGTATGGGAAAGCGTATGGGAGGTAAAAGATGAACTAAAGTGGAGGCTGGGTTTAGAGGAAGAACAGGCATTGTTCAGTTCTGGTAGGAGGGTGGGGATAACAGGAAGAGACTGAAAAAGTGTGAGATTGTGAATCTGGGACTGCACATGTGTAAGTATGTCTGAAAGGTAGGTACCAGCGAAGTAGGTAGAGTTCCAGTTATTATTCAAAGCAGTCTGGACTTTACCCCATATTCAATGTGGAGTCACTGAAGACTATTCCATAAGAGAAATAACATAATCAGATTTGGCTTGGGGAAGAAAACTCTTCCCAAAGAGCAGAGCAAGAAGAGGGTAGGTTTTACTCATGCTTTTTATGGCCAGCATTCGTAGTAAGGTGGGTTTTGTTCTATAGCAAGTACCCTGCTCTATTCTTTCCCTAGCTCTACCATGAAATATTTAGGCACCTTGGACAAGTCACTTCTTCTCTGTGATCTGTTTCTTGAGGTGAATTCTTCCACTTTTTGAGGCCTCTTGCTTATCCTCAAAGAAAGGCTGAGCATATGGGAGGGGGTAGGGAATGAGACAAAGTTTCAGCCACTAGTCTTAATCTTGAATTCCATTGAAAGGCAACTAATTTAAATTATTATAATATCAAATTTATCAAAGATTTGCTTTTAAGTTTGAACTAAGGTGCAGCAGACCTCTCCTGTTGCGCCCGCTGCTCCCCTCAGCAGTGTACTTCAGTCGATCTGCCTGTTCTGCTCCCCACTCTGTCTCTGGTGAATCCTCTCACCCCCCTCCACATACACACCTCTGACCTACACCCCAGCTCTTGTATGCATAAATAAATAAATCTTTTTAAAAAATAAATAATTTTTTAAAAAAGTTTGAACTAAGTTAGAAGGAGGCTTAAAATTCCCAGAAATTTATGTTTATGTGCTACATGTATTTGCATGGACTTTAAATTGAAGTGCATTTATGAGAGCCCTATGAGCTCTTTGGATTAAATACTGTATTTCAGTCCTAAGAATTATGCCAATTCACAGAGTACACCCAAAGGAATGTTCATTTCCAATTGCTTATGCAACCTCCCAGTCCTAGCTCATCCCAGTTTTATTAAAATCTCTATTAGCGTAACTTAGTTATGATTAAATATTCTTCCTACTTTTTCAAGAAGAAAAGAATGCAGCTAACTCTTGATAGCCTGTGTCAACTGGGGACATGGATCACAGGGATAAATTAAATCCATAAATAATCCAGAATCTTCATTTAAGCCAAGAGCTTCAATCTCCTTCCACAATTAACCTTTTCCAAGAGCTGCTAACAAAGTGTTCAAACTGACTTCAATGAGACTCCTTTATGCAGCGTCAGCTCCAGGTGAAATTAGGAGATGACAACCTGCCACCTTCTACCTTTCTTATCCCCCAATGATGCTTTTCTCTATATCCCACTCTCAACAATCCTTCCTAAATGCTAAATAGTGATCTTCAGTCTTATCTGACCATTTGACAACTCTGACACTGCTAACCAATCCTGTTTTCCTAAGTCTCTCCCATTGGCCTCCATTTCTACTGTCCCCTATTCTCCTTCTACTTGGCTATCATACTATCTGGGGATGACCTTTATATTAGTCCTTTCTCCACCAACAACACCAGTTTTTTTTTTTTTAATCTGTTTCCTGGGTGATATCATCCACTCCCGTGAGTTTAACTATGACCACATAAATATAGCTCTTTTCTGAGCTCTCTTTTAACACACACTAGAGGTTCTGTGTTATGAAATTGAATTGAAAAAAACGGTCCTGTACTTCCAATATAAAGTTTAAGCAAGAAGTCATATGGAATGTGTCAATGCCCAATTCACCTCTCCCATAACTTTCTCTCTCACAGAGATCTTTTCCCATAACTACGTAAATCCTTGACTACCTATTGCTACACATGACCAGGTTCTAAATGTACACAAACTAATCCAATGGAAATGAAATAAATAATCTGAAAAGCAGCCTATAACCTGGTTCAGATTGATGAGGAGGGTTAATAATATCTCTCTGGCAAGATTCAGAAATGGAAGAAAGGTAATTAGAATTGCGAAGTAAAGTTTAAGAATTATAATGTAAAAGTGTCCTAGATAGTGTCAGCCATGAAAACTTTTAGAAAAACCAAGTTATAAGTAAGTAAACCAAATAGCAGAGAATAGAATATAGGACAGAGAATAGCAGGGACCCCCAGGAGAAAAATGACCAGTGTCATAAGTGAGAAAGACACAGCATGGTATGGGAAAGGAAAGGGAAGAAAAAGGAAAGAGAGAAAAAGAAAGAGAGAGAGAGAGAGAGAGAGAGAGAGAGAGAGAGAGAGAGAGAGAGAGAGAGAGAACACGACATATCTTTATTCTTAATGACTTCCAGTTTCTATTTCTGTGATCTCTAGTTCCTGTCCTTGGTTCCCCATTCTATAATCTCCTTTTTCTTGACTTTTCCTGAATGGATCTCTGTCCCTTACAACAGTCAAGTATTCTCAGTTTTATAATATGCTTATAGGTAAACCTTTACATAAGAAACTGGGATTCTATTGTTTTTTCTATCTCCTTTTCCTGAGTCTCACATATAAGTCCCTCCTCTTAGAACCCTTAACTGAAGTCACTAAGAGAAATTGTCTTTGTTCTCATGGAGTTAACATACTCGTTGGAAAGAGAAAAATAATTACAAATTCATGCGATGTGTTATACATGAAACAAGCAAAAAAATGAGAAAGAGAGTAACAAGAGACACCAGTAAGGCAGGCCTCGCTGAAGACATAACACTTGAGCCAACACCTACAGGATGGGGAACAGGAGGTCATGTGAATAGTGGCATGCAGAGCCACAGCAGAGGCTGAAGGTAGTGCACAGTGTGTTAAAGAAAAAAAAAAATGAATGGTGTTGGCTGGAAAACAGAAAGCAAGTGATTGAGAAGGGAGGCAAGAGGTATATTATGCAAGACTTTGTAGCCTATCATAAAGATTTTGGTTTTACGTCTAGTAAAATGGAGAGGTATTGATGAATTAAAACCAGGGGAATAAAATGGCCTGACAAATTTTTTTGAGAATCATTCCTATCTCTGGGTGGGTAATGGACGGGAGGAACCACGAGTGGAAGAAGAGAAGCCAGTTAAAATATTCATGTGACAGTACAGGTGAATAATAAGAATGTCTTAGAATAAGAAAGCCACAATACCTATGCATAACATTGACAGATTCGAGATATTTCAGAAATAGCAGAACAAACTTAACACATTGCATGTGAGGCATATCTGGAATGATTAATAGAGCACTGGATGAAAAATTGGGGATACTGGTGCCATTTGTGGAAATGGGATAAACTGAAGATGGGGGAAAGTTTGGAGGAAAAAATGAAAGTTTCATTTAGGATATGCTACTTTTGAGTTATTCGTGCAGCATCCCAGAGGAAGAGAGAATAAGCAGACTATTTTTGAACACAGTGTTTGGTAAATTATGGTTGGCTGCCTTAATGCTTACTTATTTCTCCTGTTTTATAAATAGTTAAAGCTATTTCAGCTTTAGCTCTGTTTTTCATGGCTTGCCTTGTAAAACTTAAAAACAAAGGGGGTTCTAAAATGTATGAATTAATACTGTTTCTCATTCCACAATCAAATATGTATCATAATGACCTATTAAATAGGTAAAAGGAGCCAAGACATAGTAAAATAGCTATTTGCAAACCTCTCCTTCAAGTACAACTAAAAAAGCAACCATAACCCACAGATATATTTTACCAGCTCATCACCAGCATCCATGGATTGACCCATGAAAAAATAAACAAACACAACACTTTGAGCAAGGTGATAAACAGAAACACTAAATCAGAAACATAAACAAAAATGATATGGAACAACATCAAAACATTGAAGTTGAGGGGAAAAAAGGACAGAATCTGTATAGTTAAAATGACAATGACTAGATACCAGCACACACACAAAAAGACTATTTAAGATATAGAAAGTTTAATACAACCCTTATGGTACCCACAAAACAAAATTATGAAGCAAAGACAGAAAGAGATGTGAAAAAACAGAACACCAAGAAAAACATCCAAATGAGAAGGCAGATTAAAATACATGGAAAAAGAAACAATAGAACAATAAAACAATGAAAAAACATAAGATAGAATGGTAGTAAGATAGTAAGAGTAGTATGATAGTATGAGTAGTAGTCTCATATCAATAATCATCCTACATGTGAATGGCCTGAACTCATCAAGCAAAAGACATTGAATGGCACTTAGTTAAAAAAATCATGACCGATCTTTACTATGCACAAAACAGTCTCACATCACATCTAAAGACAGACACAGACTTAAAGTGAAAGACTGGAGCAAAGTAGTTCAAGGCAACAACAAAGACAAAAACACTGGAACTGCTATTCTCATATCTGATAAATTAATTTTCAGCCAGAAAAGATAATTAGTCACAAAGACAGGCACTACATAATGATAAAGGAGACAACTCATGAAAAAGATATAACTGTTATAAATATTTATATACTCAACACAAATATATAAAACAACTATTAACAGAAATAAAGGAACACATTGACAGCAACACAATATCAAAGGGGATCTCAGCACCCCACCTACATCAGTGAATAGATCAGCCAGATAGAAAGTAGATGAGGAAATAATGACTAGATGAAGTAATGGATCAAATGAGCTTGATAGACTTTTATGGAGCCTTCCATGTCAAAAGAAATGATTACATATTTTTTCAAGCGCACATGGAACAGTCTCAAGAATACATCATATGTTGGGACACTGAATAAGTCTCAAAAAATATATAAAATATACACGATACTTTATCAAGCATCTTCTGCTCACAATGGTATAAAGCTAGAGATCAATCACAAAAAAAAAAAAAACCTGGAAAAAAGAAGACATGTAGACAGTAAATAAAATGCATTTAATAAATCCTGGGTCAACAAAGAAAACAAAAGAAAAATAAGAAATGATCTGGAGATCAAAGAAGATGAAGAGATAAGCCAGCAGGTCCTATGGGTTGCACTATAAGTGGTCTTAAGAGGGATATACATCTCAACACAGGCCCACATCAACAAACAAAAAATCTGAAATAATCTAATTTTACATCTTAACTATCTAGAAAAAGAACAAACAGAACCACAAATCAGCAGGGGGAGAGTAGAGAACAGGTGGGAAGGAGATCACAGTGGAGTGTGCTGGAGGAATGTGGGCACTTTAGTGGTGGGAAAACTGTGGTGACTGCACCTGAGGGGAGAAATCCTATATTGTGAAAAAATAAACGAGGATGTTTAAAAATAATTAAATAAATAAATAACAAAAAGCAAAAACAAAACCTTGGCAAATTTAACACAATTGAGAAGGGAAAGTCTCTTTAACAAATGGTGTTGGGAAAACTTGGACAGTAATATGCATAAAAATAAAGCTAGAGCAACACATAACTCCATAAACAAAAAATAATCAAGGATTAAAAATGTGCACGTAAAACCTGAAGTTATAAAATACATAGTAAGTAGGTGATACACCTCTGGACATCAACCACATAGATGTAGTTATGGACTCAACTCCAGTGGCAAGGGATACAATAACAAAAATAAACAAATGGGAGTACATCTAAAAAGCTTCTGTACCAGAAAAGAAACTGCCACAAAAACAAATATGTACCCTACAGACTGGGAGTTGATATTTACTCATAATACTTCTGACAAGGGGTTATTTTCCAAAATATATAAAGAACCATACAACTCAACAACACCAAAAAAAAAAAATCCAAAAATGGGCAAAGACCAAACCAGACACTTCTCCAAAGAAGACAAACAGATGGCCCATAGGCATAGGAAGAAAACAATGGTCAAGATCACTTATTATAAGGAAAATGTAATCAAAACGACAATGAGCTATCACACCACATCTGTGAGAATGATCTATATCAAAAAGACTGGAAACTGGGCCTCCCTTGTGGCCTAGGGGTTAAGTTACAGCACTATCACAGCCTTGGCCTGAGTTCAAAAACCAGCCAGGGAGCTGACCCACATGTGGTGCAGCAGGCCTCTCCTATCTCACCCGCTGCTCCCCTCAGCATTGTAGTTCAGTAGATCCGCCTGCTTTGCTCTAGATCCGCCTATTTTGCTCCCCATTCTGTCTCTGGTGAATCATCTAACCCCCCACACCTCTCACCTATATCCCAATTCTTCTATGCACAAAAGAAAAAAAAGACTGGAAACAACAAGTGTTGGCATGAATGTGGAGAAAACGGAACATTGGTAATAATGTTAATTGGTGCAACCTCTATGGAAAACCATATGGAGAATCCTCAAAAACTAAAAATGCGATCCAACAGTATAACTTCTAAGGTATTTCACCAAAGAATATGAAAGCACTAATATAAAAAGATTTATGCTCTTCTCTGTTCATAAACACCAGTATTCACAAAAGCCAAGTCATAGAACCAGTCTAAATACCCACAGACAGATGACTGGATAGAGACGTGGGAATATATACTCAATGGTCTACATTATTACCAAACCAAAACCTACTTTAAAAAGATGAAATAATGCCTTTTGGGACAAAATGGATGGATCTTGAGGTGATTATGCTAAGTGATATAAGAAAACAAACTTACAAAACACAACAAAATAATTCTTTGACTCTGAAAAATACACTGGTTACCGAGGAGGTAGAGGAGGGGCGGCAGGGAGGGGGCGGAACAGAAAGATGTATTGTCACTGGAGCTTTGGTGGAGGGTGACTGAAACGTGAATATATGGAGGTGTGAATTTGTACTCCCAAAATTATATCATTATGTAAATGATTGGCAAAGTAATAAAATTCGAGGGTGTAAAAAGTGACTTGGAGAATAAAATGCAGGAAATTTGGAAAGGGATGTGGAACTTGGCTTTTCATTTTGTAGTTTTCTGAACTCTCAGATACTTTTATAATAAGTATCATCTTCTCTTACATTTTAAACCCTAATTAAAATTATTTGAAAAGTAAAATTTAAAAGACATTTCTCCAAAGAAGATACACAACTGGCCCAAAGGCACATGAAAAAATGTGCATGACTTATTATAAGGGAAATGTAAATCAAAACCATACTGAGATATCACCTCACATCTATGAGAATAGCAGATAGCAAAAGGCTGGAAGCAAGCACTGGTGAGGGTGAGGTGCAAAAAGGCACTCTATTCACGGTTGGGGGGAACGTGTATTAGTTGCGGTCTCTATAAAAAACAGTGTAAGATTCCTTAAAAAAAATAAAATGGAAATGTGATATGATGCAGCAATACCACTAGTCAGTATTTTTCCAAATATTAAAGTACTAAGACAAAGAGATTTATGTTCACCTATGTTCATAAGTACTATTATTCACAATAGCCAAGACATGGAATCAGCCTAAATACCCATTGAAAAACAACTCAATAAAGATATAGTGGTTTATAGACAGAATAGAATACGCTTCAGGAATTTAAAAAGATGAAATCATTCATTTTGCAACAATATGGCTAGAACTCAAGGTAATTAAGCTAAGTAAAATAAGTGAGAAAATGAAAGACAATATCTGTGTAATATAAATAACCAAAGAAAATACTGACAAAACACAACAAAAATAATGATTAGATTCTGTGAGAAATAGACTGGTTCCCTGAGGGGAGAGGGAGAAGACAGAAAAAGGCTGTGAGGGTGTCAAGGTGGTATATAGTGATGCTGGTGCTTCGGCGTGGGTGAGTGAAGTGTGCACATGTAGAGGTTGAAGCTGTACTCCTGAAATTACATAGTTGTGTAAATAAATGACAAATCAATAAAATTTGGTTAAACTGTACAAATACCCAATAGGGATATTTGTAATAAAAAGAAATAAGATCGGACCTCCCTGGTGGTGCAGCTAAGCGCTGCACTGTGGAGCTGTCGGGAGCAGCAATGTGAGTTCAATGCCCCTCCAGGGAGATTCCCACATGGCGCAGCAGACCTCTCCTGCCTTGCCTGCTGCTCCCCTCAGCAGTGTATTTCCGTCACTCTGCCTGTTCTACTCCCTACTCTGTCTCTGGTGAACCCTCTCGCCGCCCCACGCCTCTGGCCTGTACCCCAGCTTGTATGCATAAATAAATCTTTAAAAAATTAAAAAAAAAGAAAGAAGATCATAGTTTCTTATTCTTTATAAATGGCTAAAATATAACACATGTAAATTTCCAAACATAACACTAAACTTGTCGACATAATTCTATGTAAAATTTTCCTAAGTGTAGATTATATATAAGTAGGGTACCATTATTTTTCGACTCCATACAGGATGATCACCACTACAAGTATTCTTTCTATCCGCTATCATTGAATTTACCCACTTTAAACATTTCACCCAAACCCCAAACCCCCTCCCTATAAGCATTAATCTGTTCTCTGTTTTTGATTTGTCTGTTTGCATTGTTTCTTTATATTCCATTCATGAATAAAATTATATGATACTTGTTTTTCATATGATACTTGCTTTATTGTGTGTGTGTGGGGAGGGGGGTTCTAAAACATCCTCTTTATCCAAACATCCATCCCTGGGGCACTTAGGATGATTCTGTATCTTGGTTATTGTGACTAGTGTTTCAGTGCACAAGGGGTGCATATATCTTTTTGAATTACAGTTTTCATATTCTTTTTTTAAGATTTATTTACTTATTTATGCATACAAGCTGGGGTGTAGGCCAGGGGTGTGGGAGGGTGAGAAGATTCACCAGAGACAGAGTAGGGAGCAGAATAGGCAGATTGACTACAATACAGTGCTGAGGGGAGCAGCAGGAGAGGCAGGAGAGTTCTGCTGCGCCATGTGGGAAGCTCCCTGGCCGGGTATGGAACTTGTCCTGTAGTGGCTCTGCATAGCTTGCTTCATAGTGCTGCGCCTTACCCCGTTGCGCCACCAGGGAGACCCCAGTTTTCATTTTCTTTAGATAAATACCCAAAAGTGGAATTGCTGGGTCAAATGGTACTTGATTCTTATTTTTTGGAGGTATCTCCATCATGTTTTCCATTATGGCTGCACCAGTTTACATCCCCACCAAGAGTGTATGAGGGTTGACTTTTCTCGACATTCTCACCAACACGTGTTTCTTCACTTTTTGGTATTAGGTGTAAGATGATATGTCACTGTTGTTTTGAGCTGCATTTATCTAAGTGATGTTAAATATCTTTTCATGTGCCTGCTGGCCACCTGCATGCCTTCTTTGGTAAAGATATCTATTCAGATCCTCTGCCCATTTTTTATTTGGCTTGTTTGGTCTTTTGTTGCTGTTCAGTTGTATGAGTTCTTTGTGTATTTTGAATATTCACTCCTTGTCATCTGTATGATTTGCAAATCTCTTCTCTTATGATTTTCAGTATACAGGTCTTTCACCTCCTTGGTCAAATTTATTGCTAGGTATTTTCTTCTTTTTGATGCACTTTTAAATGGAATTGTCCTCTCCTATATCTTTTTGCTTGTTTCTTGTTTCTGATTGCTCTCCATTAAATAGTGGCACCAAATTCTTTATATTTATGTTCCTTTCCTCTTTATTCATTTTGAGTTAACGAATGCTAAATAAATATTTAATTCAATGGCTGGAGAATAACTGTGTAAAAATTAAATCCGACAGTGAATCTTTAAAGTACAGAGCCTTTTAAATGTAGCTATTGATTTCTAATTTTCCTGTATAATTAGTTAGAGAATTTAATGTGAGTACCAAATAATAAAACTTATGCTTTCTTAAAGTAATAGGGGACATAAAATACTATAACCAATATTTCCATGTTCTCACTACTGGTTGCCTCTTTCAAATCTCAAGATGATAGAAAGAAATACACAGAAATATATATAGACTGTGAAAGTTATCTAGCAAAAGTCACCTCATGTTCTTCACAAAGGCATCTTTTCTAAAGCCAGAGTGATCCCTATCAACCTCACAGGAAGGGCTCAGAGACCCCAGAAGACAATCAACTCCTGATTGTCAGAAATATGTCTCTTGCTCTACTACCTACTCTGTAGTAAGACTTCAATTTTGATTTTTCCAGCTCTAACTCTCAATATCAAGAGAACTCCACTCTCACCTACTCAGTAATTTCTTAGGACTGATGTATGTCCATTACTTCCTACAAATTGCTTATTAGTCTATTCCGAAGGTTCAAAAGATCATTCTACATTTCCTGAATTTAAAATACTTTGAGTTGGTTTTAAAGTCAAAACTGTCCTTCATGCATCCCCATTTAGACATCAGGTCTTGAAAGATGCTCAGAGGAAATTTAGTTGCTAAACAATAATTTCCCAACTACATATTTAAAACCTTCTTTTTCCCAGAAGGTCAATTTGATATTTCTATGACACCAATGAGAGTTTAGGGATCCTGCTGATTATGCCATGTTATTGAGATTCACTCTGAGACTCCAGAGGGGCTGGTCCCACATCAATCACTTGCAAACTTAATAGGGGTTTTATTAACTTACTTTATTGAGTCAGAGAGACCCATCTTCAAAGACAAGCTTTACCATGTTTCTGCTTTTTATGTTCTTGACTATGTCACTTAAGCTTTCTAATCCTTGATTTCTTCATCTGTAAAATAAGAGTACTAATAATAGCTCCTATATAGGGTTGCTATAAGGGTTAAATAAAAAGATGCCCTACATCACCTAGCACATTTTCTGGCATTCAGCAAGCAGACAAGAAATAATAGTTGTTAAGGTAGTGTTGGTAGTGATTGTTAGCAAAGGTGTAATCTTCAAATGCCTTCATATTTCTTCAGCCAATTCTTGAACACATATGGTTCTCTAGCCATAACTCAGTCCAAGGTAATTTCATCTAAGACCTCATCAAAATACAGCAAAATACCCTGATGTGGCTCAATACGTAGTTTATGTGGACCACATCATAAAGACTGAAATGCTGTCCCAAGACTTCAACTTCCTTTCTGTAAGTCAGCGCTGCGCTGTGAAAATGTTGTATGCCTTTCTGCATTCTCACTTGATCTCTATTTTCCTCTCTGGCTATCAATTCTAGTTCTCAAATAATTAACGACATGTATATGAAAATTCATACAGCTTCACAGGGCACAGACACACAATGCACACAAGTGTTCTCCAGAATTCTGAAGTGCTTGTGCAGTCAAAGGTACAGAAATGGTGTTACGAGAGGAGCAGGTATTAGGGTCACAGAACAGCTCAAGTGGCCATGAAGGATCTTGCATAAGGGATGGGCTTACCAGATAGACTACTTATTTCCAGTATGACAAACAAGGGAGAAAGGAGGTCTCTAAAAAAAAGAAAAAAAGAAAAGGAGGCCCTCAACAATCATGTTTGCAACATATGCAAGGCCTGACACATATTTTCAAACCCCAAATTAATCAAAAGCATAAGTGAATTTTTACGGGGAGAATATTTCATTTTCTGAGACAGTATTCACTACTTGGACAGGTAGTTGTGGCTTATTAAATTGGTGTGTACTTGGAGGCTGTCTTTCAGATTTTGCAGGTATGACATACTGCTTTTTTTTCTTCAAACCCACCTAATGATTTTGATATTATAAACCTCTGAGGAATGACACCAAAATGTCACAATACTATTTGACAAATAGCATGGGGGTTTCTTGGCCAAAAGTAGATCACTGAGTAACCCCTAATGACTGGTATCATATTTGTGGAAAGTCTACTGACTACCACCCATAACTAAACAGGAACTTCTTCGTTGGTAAACTAACACCTGCTTTCAGGATTGTCCTTGATGTCACCCAAGGTACATTCTGATCCATTAGTTTAAAAAGAGGAAAAACTGGATCCTAACATAAAAACCAAAATCATTATAACTTGGTGAAATTCGTGATTGTTTCCCCCTCTTCTCAAACCTCATGTCATACTTATAAGAGACCAGGAAAGTAGGGGAAATCTTAGATTCATAGTTCATAGACTTACAGATGAGTTAGACAATGGCGTCAAGAGTATAGAAAAAATTGGACAGACATTGATTTAGAATAGAGCTGCCCAAGATATAATATTAGCCTCTCAAGGGGGGAATATGCTGTTCCAGAGAAGAAAGTTGTACTTAAATTTTTATTACTCTTTAATAGCATTGAAAATATCCAGGAAGCAAACAAGGAAAATTGGGTTATGTGGTTAGACCATATCTGGTTCTGGGGACTCTTCACATTTGGTTTGGGATCTGGTCTCTTGGTTTAACCTGGCTATTCTCAACTTCTGGCTGAGGAGCAGACTGCAAACTCTGTTAATGATCTTTCTCTTAGTATTTATGTTGCAATGTTCAGATGTGTGATCTTCAGAGTCTTAAATGCTGCTGTCCAGCCCCTGTACGATCAAATGATGTAGCAAAAGATCATTGAGCAAAAGAGAAAGAAAACTTGACGCAGAGGAGGAAACAACCACTGCCAGATAACTGATATGCAGTTATGATTTTTCAAACACTGGTGATCACATGGATTGATCACACTTATTTAGATATAAATTATCCAGCCTTTGATTCAGACTGAGGAATGGCCATAATGGGGACAGTGGGAAAGTAAACCACCTACCTTTTACACATAACTTGCACACCAAAGAATTACCTTGAAAATACCAGAAAAAGAGAGAGAGAGAGAGGGAGAGAGAGAGAGAGCGTGCTCTCTACATTAACATGACCTTACTATCCTATTGTCATCCAAGGAGACACTGAGAAAAGCAACTTGATTATTTATCACAAGAATTTCCCAAAGACCATCAATTCTTCAATGACTATCAACACTCTTGCACCCCCTCAGCTTACTGTTTTTATCAGTTCTAAATTGATAAAACAGTTCTATTTCCATCCTTACTCTATCCTTGTCAAGTCCCTTCAGTTCTCAATAGAATCCTAACCTTGTCTTTCCCCCTCAGAAACACTGTCAAGGCTCTGTTGAGTTGGTGTTCTCCTTCATTGTGGAAAGAAATAAACCAGATAGATAGTTTATTAGGTAGAATTAGGCAGGTAGGAAGATAGAAAACATTAGGGAGATAGAAAACATGTTTGGATTCTGAGTTTACCTTCTACTAGCTGTGAAACTGACCACTGAGTTTCCTTATCTGTATTTTAGTGATGAAAACATAAATTACCCATAAGATAGAAGATTAGATCAAAAACTATGTGAACATTAAAGTACTTTGTAAGTTTCAAATCTGTATACAAACACTAGTTATTACTATTAAGCAGAATATTCATCGAACTGACTGTTCACCCAGGCCACCAGTATTGATATTAAGCACATACCACATACCATACCATGACAGATGTAGATTGCTGGGCTCCTCAACCCCTACAAAGAATAGCATACTCTGGTCAAAACATCACCTTAATACCACCCCATTTTAACAGATAAAATCTTTTGTACACTTTTTTCAACAATGAAAAAATAAAATTCACAATCACTGTAACTTTAACATATTTCCAAAATGTATCTTTTAAGCAAGTGAATATGAAAATGGAAAGTTGAATATTAAACTAATCTTCATATTAGGCAGTGCACATCAAATGTTATTTTTGAAAGGAAAATGTTAAGTATTTGGATACAGTTATTCTATCATTGATACATATAATTTAAGTAGACTTGGGAAACACTATGTAATTAACCCTTGTGAATCAGGTATCTATGGAAATAACTGCATTTCAATATAAAAACAGATAATCACTTATTCATTTATCTGCCTGTTCAGAAAGAGGATTATTTTTCTCCAGACAATTTGACTTTTTCACATGTACACTAAAAGGCAATTTTCTTGTCTTTTTTGAAAAAGATACTTTTGTAACACCACAAAATACTCCCAAATCTACCTAGCTTAAAGATCACTTTAGATAAGAACTTATTTCTTCTCAACCAAAATAATTACTGAAGAAGGACTTTCAAAAATAAAAGAACACTTCACACAGGATGGTAAAGTAACAAAACACATACTCATCAAGAGCCAAAGATAAACCTGAACTTCTTGCAACCTAGGGAAGGAAAGACCAAATATTCTTCCAAAACTATGTAATACTAGAAATGGGAGTTTAATGAAATTTTAAGTGAAAAATGAGAAATATATGACGTGTGAAGGTGCTAAGACATTTCTATAGGAATATTTTTAAATCCTATATTCATACTGAAAGTGAACTGAAGGCCTCTCACGTGAGGTAGCAGAGCTCTAAGGCTGGCCTTAGACCACTCTTCATCCTACTCTGACCCACGGGGACTGCATCAATGGCCCCTTTGTTCCAGTAGGATTCTGGACGGCACCAGCAGAAGGGCAGGGTAGAAGGAGACTAAGACTGGGTATTCATTTCCCAGCTCCCTTTCTGTAGAATCTCTGAAATTGGCAACATCTCCCCCAATCTACACATCCTATCAGGCAATTCTTCCAGATCACTTTGGATCCAGTAACTGCTCCATATCCCTCAAGCCTAGGGGTAGAAATTGCTGCTGATGTCGCTAGCTCCGCATTGGTTTTCCTTGCCAATACGCTTGTATTTGATCCCTTTAATAAGCTCTCCCCTTCAGCTACCCAATTTGAATGTTTCTTGCGGGAACCTTGACTGATACACCTAGGCAAGATAATTAATGTCTCTGTGCTTCTGTATCTACATTGTAAAACCAGTCAGGTAAGAATATCTGCTTTTGAGACTGTTTGCCAGTACCTGGCTCACAGCAAATTCTAAATTATTGTTAACTACAAGTATATTCCATTGAATATCATTATTGGAAAAGTGTGAATTCTTTTGTCAAGACAAAATAAATACCTTTTTTAAATATAACAGTTTGTAGAATTCCCATGGTCCTTCTGTCCTTAAAAATAAGATTTTATTATTAATTCCTATAATCTCACTAGCTTGGTAACCCATTAATGTTTCTCTTCTATATCCTGCTTTAGCAATGAATAAGCTAGCCCTCTTAATTCAAATACAAGACATCAACAAAAAGCAACATGAACTAAAACAAGACAACATTAAATAATCAACCTCTTAAAGGGACTTTGGGAGAGGGAAGAGAGAAAACAGATTTTAGCAACGCCTAAACATGTTTCCTGAGAGACATATATACATTCCTTTGAAAGGTTTTATTGGAAGTGTAAAAGTTTCATCCATGAAAAATAATGATCATTAGCTTTTCCATGATAACTGTGGTTGGCCTATGATATCCATCATGCTCCCAGAGTTCATAGCTTTTTCACAATTCCATTCCCTTGGTGTAAGACATTAGAGTGTATTGATGTTATTTTAATTGTTTCTCATATAAAGTCCATTGCTACTTATCACAAAGTCCACATACACTAAAGATCATTATTGAACTTTTGGGAGCTCTGTAATGTATGAAGCAATTCTGAACTTGACCTGCAATTTTAACCAAGGTTATGCAAGTGAAAACTTTGGCGATTAGATTTGATTAAGAGGGTCAATTTGAGTGAGACCTCAGATCTAATACAATTATAAAAAGCTACGCATCTGCACTAAAATGTCTGAAAAAGTCAAAATAGTAAAAAGACAGATCCCAGAGCATACATTTCACATGAATAACAAAATAGCTTTTATTTGAATTATCATTTCCTTTGTTAACTAGAAATCTTCAATTTCACTGGTCAAAGTATTTTTTTATCAAAGAATTTATTTTTTTTAAGATGTATTTATTTATGCATACAAACTGGGGTACAGGCCAGAGGCATGGGGCAGTGAGAGGGTTCACCAGAGACAGACTAGGGAGCAGAACAGATAGACTGACAGAAATACACTGCTGAGGGGAGCAGCGGGCGAGGCAGGAGAGGTCTGCTGGGCCATTTGGGAATCTCCTCCACCAAGCGTACAACTTGCATCCCAGCTGCCGCATCCCCACTGCCGACCGCTCCACAGCACAGCGCTTAACCGCTGCGCTACCAGGGAGGCCCCAAAGTATTATCTTTGAAGCCTGGAATAGCTTAAGGCCAAGGAACATAGGACTCTGTTTCAAACATTCCCAACATTACAAATAAGTCTTAAAATATCTCTAGTATTCTCATATTCTAGTTCTAGAAAATCCCAGAAATTTTTTTTTTTTTTGCACTGTCTGTATAGATTATCTGCAATCTTCTATATAGAAAAATAGCTTTTTATTGCTGATTCACCTAAGTGGGCATGTATGTATAAATAAATATCTGTACTAATCTATTTCTATATCCACAATATGTATTATAATAATAAACATACCGAGTATTTCAGAAATTCTAAAACACAAATTTTTTCACACGCTAACCCCTCTGAAAATGGAATGCAATTTATAATTTAATGATGTAACACTTTAATCTTTTATGTGCTTCCAGAGTTAATTCTAACTTTAGAGTCACAGGTTTACAAATCTAGTAAATAAACCTTAGTTCTGGGAAAAAAATAAGCAAAGTCATGATAAAACATGTCATCAATGGTCACCATGCAGAAATTAAACCCTGAATTTATTGAGTTGATTACAGTGTAAGCAAACTTCAGGAACAAAGTACCAAAAGGAAACACAGCCAATGAGCCACACCAGCTCCACAGCAGAAAATAATAACCCATGAAACTAACTGAAGGTTATCAGGCTCAAACTTATTATACTTATTAATGATTAAAATGAATTTCAATGCATGAATGAATGGAATTAAATTTTACATAACATTAAGATAAACATGCAGTGCATAGTTTAAATACATATTATTAAAACCTCAAATGCTAAAACTAATTCATCTCCTCTATATTTAACCACTGAGAGATTCAGTAAGTCCCAGCCAGTCTTACTTATTTTTCATTTCCTAGATTTTTAGCTCTTTCCATTTATTATATTTCTGATTTTATTTCTTTATTTTTCCTGTTGATTTGGAGTATATTAAAGTTGAAGTTCCATTTCTCGAAATCACTATTTCTTTGACTTTATTTTAACAGACTCTTTCAGTTGATAAGAAAACCTCATCCATACCAAAAGCAATTTACAGATTCAATGCTATTCCAATGAAAATCTCAATGACATTCTTCAAAGAAATAGATCGACTACTGATGAAATTCATATGGAACCACAAAAAACCTCGCATTGCTAAAGCCCTCCTAACTAAAAAGAAAGAAAATGGAGGAATTTCACTCCCTGATTTCAAACTATATTACAAAGCCATAATAATTAAAACAGCATGGTACTGGAACAAAAACAGACAGAAAG